>VZTU01005959.1:0-15734 GCA_013400835.1 Zapornia atra | reverse complement strand
ATTCTCAAAGTTTTTATTTGTCCTGCATTGGTTTTTTACACTGTGGTACATATATGCAACTTTGTTTTAATAGCTTATGAATGTACAGTAGTTAGCCTTCATCTGCTTGTCCCATATATGTTTTTCCACTTTACGCTTGATGATCTTCAGAAAAACGCTTTTTGAATTGTATCAAATTTATGTCTACTGTAAACTTTGCTTAACTTTTTTTTTTCCTTGATTAAAAAGGTTGGGTTAAAAAAATGCTANCTGTGTTACCAACGTGGATTATCACCTTTTCCCTAAAGTGTACTTAATCTTTGCTTTCTTTGCACAGTGTCTTTGGTTGCAAGTCATAAGCCTGAGGCAAATAAAATTCCAGTAATTTTGAAGACCATGGTGTTAGTGTTTTCTTAATAAAAATATAGTTTAGCAGCCTGTGTTACAAGTTCCACAAAAATCTTTTTATAGTAGGGACAGGAGGACAGGAATGTCTGCTGTGGAGAGGTCCACTGTGGTCTGTCCTGAATGTAAAATAAGAACTCATTCAAATACCAAAGCAACATCCTCAGAGACAGAGAGAAGATATGCAATACATGTTAAAATAAGTATAATAAAATTGAAGTAGTAAAATAACACCTTGAAGTAGAAATGTAATTCATAACCTAATAACAATTGAAGTGATTAAGCAATAAAATAAACGTTTCTTTTTCTTTTGAGAAATGTGTGTTCAATAGGTCTCCGTGGGCATGAATACAATTAGTTATGCAGGCAGTCAGCACAATTCTAAGTTTATTTTAAGTATGATCTTCAGGTATCGGGGTTGTGGTGCACCAAGATACTGTAGTCTAAAAATTTGAATGACACACCTACAGTTAACGTTACTACTCTGGAATATCAAAACTTTTTAGATTTGAACTGATACTGAGTAGGAAATATGCAAGCCTAGGAGATGATTTGTAAACAGAACATTTCTTTGTTGCAGGAACTGTGTTTCTCAGTATGTGTCTGCATCATCTGTGTACTGCCTTGCAGAATGTTAACTGCTTCAGATTTTTCTAATTCAGTTGAAAAAAAAAATGTTTCTCTGGTGCCCATTTGTATGTTTTAGCCCTACACTGAGGAAAGTCAGCTTTGCTGCAGAAGTTTTAGCAACTTCAAATATTTCATTCTGAATGTGTGCCCCACCTGAATAGAAGGGCCTGTATTTCACAGAGAGATACCATTGGTCTCAGAGGGACACACGGATGAGACCAATCTCTGTAGCAGCTTTCCAGAAAATTACCTGGTGGACCTGATGGGCACCAATTTGAATCTGAGCCAACAATGCATCCTTGTGGCAAAGAAGGTTAACAATATCCTGGTCAGCATTAGGAGGAGTATTGACAGCACGGAAGGGAGGTTATTCTTCCCCTCTACTCTGCCCTGATGATATATATCTGGAGTCCCTTGTCTAGTGGTGGGCTCCCCAGTAGAAGGCAGACATGGACATACTATGCCAGTGCAGCGCAGGCCCACTAAGATGGTTAAAGGACATGGCATAAAAAGGCAGGCTGAGAAAGCTGAGATGGTTTACCCTGAAGAAGCGAAGGCTCAAAATGGACCTTTACAGACCTGAATTAGTATCTGAAGGGAGGGTGGGGTGCCAAAACGACAGAAGCAGGCTTTTCTCAAAGGTGCCCAGTGATGTGACCATAGGCAATGGGCAAAGACTAAACCAAAGAAGGTTCCCTCTGGACATCAGAAAGCATGTTTTTACTGTGAGGGTGGACTGAACATTGGAACAGGTTGCCCAGAGGGGTGGTAGAGTCACCATTAAAAAGCCACCTGGACACAGTCCTGGGCAACTGACTGTTGGTGGCCCTGCTTGAGCAGAGGGGTTGGACCAGATGACCTACAGAATTCCCTGCCAAACTTGGCCACTCTGTGATTCTCCGATACAGCATAGTTTGGTTTGCAGAAGCCATATTGGCTTCAGTGATAGTTTCACAACACCATATATAAATGTTCTTTGACTACGAAATGAACTAAGCCTACCAACACATTATGCATGACAAGAAACATCTGGCAGTAGGCTTCAGCTGCTGCTGGCCTAGACTGGATTAAGCTAGCAACTTAGATGTAAAAAGCACAGTATCATGTTACCCATCCCCAGAGTGCCTGATGACTTTGCAGTGACCCACTTTGATTTATTTTTCAAGAACTCATTATTTACAGATGAGTGTTCAGCTGGAGAGTAAAAACGAACTAAGATGACACAACATTTCTGTTAGAAATGAAAATAACTTTTTAATTAGTAACTATAAGCTGTATGAGGATCCTATTGGCTTGCATGAAGAAATAGATTTTAATTTCTTGCTGCCAATTTTAGTTTTTGTCAGGTTTAAGTAGTTTAAAAATATTTTCAATGCCCCTCTTGAGTTTCAAGAAACATAGAATCATCATAGAATCATAGAATGGTCTGGGTTGGAAGGGACCCCAAGGATCATAGAGCTCCAACCCCCCTACCACAGGCAGGGCCACCAACCTCCAGGTCTGGATCTACACAGGGTTGCCCAGGGCCCCATCCAACCTGGCCTTGAACACTTCCAGGGACAGGGCATCCACTACTTCTCTGGACAGCCTGTTCCAGCACCTCACCACTCTTTCTGTAAAAAACTTCCCCCTAATATCTAATCTAAACCTTCCCTCCTTTAGCTTTAGTCCATTCCCCCTGTCCTGCCATTATCTACCCTTTTAAAAAGTTGAACCCCCTCCTGCTTATAAGTTCCCTTCAGGTACTGGAAGGCTGCAATGAGGTCCCCCGGCAGCCTTCTCTTCTCCACACAACAACTGTGTGTATCATTGGATTAAAATTTATATATGACTGTTAAATTGTGCCTATACCTCCACTGTAGTTGGTCCTGTTATTTTGCTTAGCATTTTAATTAATTTCTTCCCAGAGTAATTTTCTAATTGTTATCTTGCTCTTTCTCTGTATGAATTTATTGCATTTTAGAAGAGCAATTTTTTCTGGTAGTCTCAGCTCTTCACTATATAAAGAAAAAGGTTCTAGGTAAATTGTTGTCATGTGTAACCTTCCAAATGCTTTACCAAAAAAAAAAAAAAAGAGAGAAATCTTTTTTAAGGCGTGTACAAGTCCATGTTAAAGATGGAAGGACGCTTTCTGTATTACATGATTTCTTTTCTTACACAAATTGACCTGCAGAGCACTTGGAATAGTATTTGGACAATATGTCAATAAAAGCCCAATGTTACAAGCTGTTTTGACAGAAGTTAACTAATTTTCTACCTTAATTTCAGAAAATTGGCTAGTAAAATTGGAAATGGTGTAGCTTGGGCACCAAGGAAGGTAAACAAAGTGAAGTAAATAGTATGAGGCTTTCTTGTTGCATCTGCTTCTCCCGGGAAGCAGGCGGCAGTCTGAGTGGGCCAGATGAATAACACTGAACAACTTTTACACATTTCAGATATTACTAATATTCTTTATTTTCTCCTTGCACACCTTCTGAAATAAATAACATGCAAAACCTTTTGCTCATTAATACAAGTAGTTTCTTGCTTAAATGTGTGTGATCCTCAGTGCAAAGTATTGTGCTGGCTCTTATTTTCAGACACACATGTGTCTTTGCTTTCCTTGTCATGTATGCTGCCTTTAGAAGTGTCAGGGTGTCCCTGTTGCCCACACACCTCTCCGGTCACTCACTTGGGTCATGAACAAAGCTAGTGGCTCAGTGACAGTTGAGACAGAGAGATGGGACAGGATGTCTTGTAACAAATTACCTAAGAGGAGGCTGTAGAGGGGTGGGTGTTGGTCTCTTTGCCCAAGTTACAGGTGATAGGACAGTAGGGGATAGACTCAAGCTGCAACAGGGCAGGTTCAGATTAGACATTGGGAAAACATGCTTCACCAAAAGGGTTGTCAGGCATTGGAACAGGTTGCCCAGGGAAGTGGCTGAGTCACCATCCCTGGATGTACTTAAAAGATGGATGGATGAAGTTCTCAGGGATATGGTTTAGTAGCAAACAGGTATGGTTGGTTGATGATCTCAAAGGTCTTTTCTAACCTAGTGATTCTGTGAAATGCTGCCACAGCTTCTATGTGCTGTAAGACAAAGGCATTGCTGGTGGCATGGTAAGCCTCTAGTAGCATCCACTTATTAAGCTTTTAGTACATGCTCTGTCCTGGTAGGTACCCAAAGAGGACATAAATAACAAAGTCTGCTGCCACTTTTTCACTAGTAGTGAAACTCGGGTTTACTGAACACATTGTCTGGTCTACAATACACATTAAACACATCTACAAACACATTAAAAACAAGTTGGGAAGGTTTTATAAAGGGATTTTTAGTCTGGTCTCTTTCTTTCCTTTCTGCTCATTATCTGAAATATTTTAGAATTCCAAAAAAATTAATTTTCCGTTTTCAATAGGGGTTCAAACTGTAAGTTGAAACTTGACTGCACGTCAAGTTCTGTAGGTGCACAAAAGGTGCTAGCAAAAGTACTTTGTGTGTGTGCGTTGGCAGTAGAACTGTATATCATGTTAGGAGTACTTCATCACCCATCTTACTCTGCTGAGCAAGGGATAGAAGATAGATGAAACAGAAAATAAGCAGAGGATGTGAAACAAGGTAGCAATAAGCATTTATGTACTGTTTTACTGAAATTGGAACATCCTGTTCTATGGAAACTCTACTTTGGGATTGTGCAGTCATACAGTTTAGGTGTTTAAAGATGAAGGACCATATTTATGTTTGAGGTGACTTTGTTGACTAAAATGTAAAGCAAAAATGTCATAAAGGATTATCCAGATGCAGTCTGCTTATTCTCTATGAGGAAAGTCAGCAAATCAGATTTTATTCCACAATTCTTTAAACATGACATAAAACAGAAGTTAACTGGAGGTTACAGCACCCCTCTCTTACTTCCCCTTAACAACCAGAAGCTCATCTTCTCCTCAAATGAGAGAAGGTCGGTACAGGCCTATCCCTACTTCTTTCTCACATAGAGGTCACACCTGCTTTCTAGACACTGACCTTGTGTCTCTGTGTGCTTTTCTTGTGTGAGCGTTGTGAATGTGATACTTGCCATACTTTTGACTCTGTGTTCACACATGGAGGTGATTGTGCTGAAGAGCATATTGAACTCTTACGTCTTGATCTGACACTTAGGAGGTAAAATATTTTTATTCCTCTGCCTCTCTTACAGAGCGTGTATTTCAATACATATGGTATTTTGCTTCTCCCTTATTTTCATGGCCACAGCAGACATTGCAAGAAATTCATTCCAATTAGATAATGACAGATTGTGTTTTCTTCCCATATATGCCAAGTTGCTGTTAAAGGCTCAATCACAGCAAATAAAATTATCTTATGTGACCAGAAGAATTGTATTGGAAATTGTACCTGAGACAGAGACAATTTTCATGACAACTTCTGGCTGGGCAGCTGCCTCCTTAGTTAGTGCTTGGTATTTAGTGTCATATTTTCATGTACAATCCATTGCTATGGTGATGTACACTGATGCTTCATTACATTCTGCACTTTTGATGAGATTGACTGTTTTGTGCCACCTATGAACCCAGATGTTACATAGGCTCTTCTCCTCACACCAGGAGATGGAGATGAAGACCCCAATTCTAAAACATTAATTCCCTGCAAATGAAAGAGAACTATTTGTATGTCAAACATCAGCTGAATTTATATCCACGTGTGTTATTTGCATTACGGTTTACATCCCATTTTACTGTAGTAGTATCAATTACGTGTATTATCCCTTTGGGCTTCCAGCGTAATTGCTCCTCTGCCCATAACCTTCCCCTGAAATCAACTTTAAATTCACCTGAATGCCTTATAGACCTGAAACAGTTTTATTTTATTGTGCAACATTGTTTGCCATCTCCTTTGCCTTTCCAGCATGGTATGAGAGAAAGAAGGAGGAAAAAGGCACTGCCTGACCTTTCACTTAGGGCTTGTCATTCCCTGGTACCAGGACACAATGTTGCGGTTAACTGCTGTTACCCACTGGCACAACCCTAGGGACACGTCAGTGCTCCTGCAGTTCTTGAGGTCAAGGAACAAAGCAGTGAGGCTGAGGATGTCTGACGTTATGCAGACACAGGAAAGATGGTAAGTATTCCAAGTCAGTGCAGTTAAGTGCTCAGAAGCACTAATCAAAATAGGTATTTAAGACTTCACTATTCATTTAAACTACATAAGGGGCAATCTTAACTAAATAAGAGCACTTCTGCCTTGGAAACCCCTATAGACCCGACTTCTGTTGCTGTATCACTGGATGTAACTTTTTGTGCCATTTCTTGATGTCATCCCTGTATACTGCTGTTTCTGTGTCACAGTCAAGGCTTAAATACTGGTCAACTTGAGTGCTTATAGGAAAATAATTTACCGTGCATAATTAGTCAAATTTTTCACTATTTCTTGCGAACCTGGAAGATAAAGAAATCCTGTGTTGCAGGGCCCATACCAGAATCTGGATACATTGCTCAGGGATGATTTCCCTGAGATGGATGGGTTAAAACAAACCCAAACCAGCAAACTTGTCCTGTATCTGGCAAGTTGATTAATTCTGTTTAGCGATAAACATATTGAAAAGGTCTCTTTCTCCCATGTCACTTAGATTCACTTCAAAGCCTCCTCCTCATTCCCAGAACATAAACCCTAGGTTCAGCCTGCTTGAGAGCCAGCCACCAAATCGGACATTAAAGGAAGAAGCTTGAGTTTACTCCTCATTAGCACTCAAGTGATGCATTTTTCCTTAAGAGCTTGCACGCATTTATTCCATCATTCTGACTACATCCGTGGGTGGTGCTTTCTACCCTCACCGTTGGCCAGGTCTTAATGCAAACTGGCACCTGAGAAACATGGCTGGTGCAGGCAGTGGACTAGAAGCTAATTCAAAGCAGCTCTTCCAGGTGAACAGGCTTGCTTCCCTGGATGACGTACAGGGGTTAATAAAGGAGGCAAACTTTTGGTAGGCCCAACCATGCACATGGGCAGCTCATCACCTCTCAGAGCTTAGATGAGCACTATCATCACCCCTGCAGAATTCAGCGAGTAGCCTTGCTTCCTATTCTGCCTGTGTCACTGTTCCCATGATCACAGGGTGCTGCTGGCTTCCTCCAGGCTGCTTGTGTTAATGGCCTAACCTGTGGCTAATAAGAGATTTCTGGCCTTGGGGAACAATCCCATTACCTCTCTGGTAACAGCCAGATCTGGCTGGCTTTCTGCCACTTTCCAAGAATTCATGGCATTCACCCTGGAGACACTGAAGTCACTTCTTTCTACTTGCTGCTGCCACCCATAGTGTAACACTATGGGGATCTAAGGTGGATAAAGCGAATCACATGCTAACCCTACAAAAATGGCAAAGGCATCACTTACACTGTGTAATGGTGTGTCTTTCACCTCCAGCCACCTCACCTGCCTGAGGCCCATCAACAGACCTCTGGGGCTGCTCAGCCTATGGAGTCACTGAGTAAAAAATGGTCTCTAAACTAAATGACCTTGCACAGTGAAATATTTTTAAATTTACCCCAGAATTGGAATAATTGTGTCCAGACACAGGATGAATAAATACAGTACCAGGCAGTAACAGCTCCATGAAAAGATAATTTTAAACTCTCAAATGCACCTCTCATTTATAGAATTCTCACAATTATCTAAAAAAAAAAAAAAAAGAATAAAGAGACTCTCCATACAAGACTTCACACTTTGACACGCAAAAAGAGAGCAAAAAACTCCAAGAATTTGCGAGAAGACTATCTCTCCAACTCATCATGCCTCCTAACATTCTGTCGTCTTTTTCAGCCATCAGCCCCCATCTCAGTTTTACCATGTATTTTGGTAACGAGCACTGGGACCCATCAAATGATTGACCTGTTTGAGTAAGGCTGCCCTTTATTCACCTGGGTTAAGCTGCAGCTCAGGATGCATATGCTGCTGCCACCACCAGGTCTGACAGTGCGCCATGTGATGTCACTATTCAACTTGATTATCACTCCTGAAAAATGCTAGAAAGATGAAACATCAGTAAACATTTTTTAAACCTTAGTAATGCAGGCAGCTACGGCAAATAATTCTTCTGTGAAAGCTGCACTCACTGCAGGTGCAAACATTGTCGGAAAGGTTGCATACGTCTTTTTTGCATGTTCACTGGTGAGGCTTATTTTGCCCTCTACTTTTGCCAGAAAATACCGTGTCTCACATAAATGCATCAGCTGTCTTCTGATAGCCTTTGCACCCTGTAGTCAGGTACAAGGTTTGTACTGGATTCAATCTTGTCAAAGACAGTAACTCAACTGTGTATTAAATGATCCTTCCTTGCAGCGGTTTGTATTTTCCCCTGAAGATTTTAGATAGCAAGGACAATTTTACTTTCCTAACGGCAAACCCTGGGGGACGTTTAAACAAAAATGAAACTCCCTAAGTGAGGAGTGAGTGGGAAGTGTAAAAAAATGCCTAGTTTCATGGTCGAGAAAGTAATTTTTGAGATCTCTACTGAAGTATCTCTTGCTCTCTTTCAGAAATCAATTTCAGCCTGATGACAGGTCTTGCAGGCATGTCTTCAGAGAGCTGTGAGTAGCTGCTTTAGTCTGAGGAGCCTCTGTAGGCCTCTCTGGTCATGTTGTCTCTCCACTACAGCAAGGATCATCTTTGGTGCTGCAGGGGAAGAAGGGGAGGAGAGCCCAGGGAAGTCTGCTTTCTCAAGCCACAGACCTGGGCTAGGCAGGCCAAGCAGCCTTTGCCTGTGGGGACTCCAGACTGGAGATGGGCAGGTAGAATTAATACCAAGTAAAATTCCTGATCCTCTCCAAGTATTAATGTGTGCATAGACTGTTACAAATTGGGAACAAAATGTCTGTTGTAAGAGAGGTGCACGACAGAATTTTCATCTTTTACTTGTAAATTATCAGATACCCATGAAGATATTTCTGAGTCTCAATGGGAGAAACCACTGATAGAGGCTGAGAGGATAGCTTGCTCCTTCTGCCCTTCGGTCATCAGGCTCTTTCGGATGACCAGCAGTCCCAGTCACTGCCAAGTTTGCACTGAGGATACCTGTCCAACAGGAATTTGAGTTATGCTATCAGTATTTCATGTAAACCAGCAAGCAAATGACGAATAGTAGCAATTGTTGTCTGAGTAAATTCAAGCTCAGCTTTTATTTCCTCCAGTGTGAACAGAAATTAAGCGGACAGGTTTCAAACAGTTGATTGCAGTTGATCCTTTGAGCTATGTAGTAGCCTCTGTTTATTTTTAATATGTATTTTCTTCTCATTTGCATCTATCTGGGTAGTGATGTTTCATAAACACAGTTTAAACATCACAAGAGGAAGCTCTTTGTTTTAAACTTTATTTTAAAAAAAAACCCCGAAGTGCCCAAAGAGGTTGTGGAGTTTCCTTCTCTGGAGATACTCAAAACCCACATGAATGCTGTCCTGCGCAGCCTGTTCTAGGTGATCCTGCTCTGGCAGGGAGAGGTTGGACTACATAATGTCCAGAGGTGCCTTCCAACCCCTATCATGCTGTGATTCTGATTCTATGAAAGATTTTGGGAGTACCAGCAGTGACAGGATCTACTTGCAGGTATACAGCAAGTGGAAAGCAGACTGTTATTAACAGTTCAGTGCAAAGAAAGTCAAGCCCACTGAGATTTTGTCTGAAATTTATGTTCTCCTGTAAAGGCCACTGTGATAGACTTCCATTATAAAGAATAAATAGGATAATATATGAAAGGAACAGCAATATGCCTGTAACCTTCTGCATGCACCTCTGGCTTGCAGTTTTCTCTTAAACCTCTGAAACCACACATCATGATTCACAGTGGTCATGGACAAACACCTCAGCAAAGCTGCCCTTCCACCTGGCAGTCACTGAAATCCTGATGTAGGAGTGAATTTGAAGAGCTAATTTGAAGAGAAGCTCATATTATGTATACATTCTGCTCTTTTGTCTTAGTGTCATTTGTGGGTTCATGCAACAGCTTTGGAAAGCAGCAAGGGTTTAAGTCTGGTTCAAGGTGCGGGACACATGCTACACTGAGCGAGTGCTGAGCTCTTGCTAACATGCATTCTTCAGCACAGTCCTACTGGACCCCAAAATTCCTGTCCAAAGTATCCCAATGTGTGAAAAGGAATACAAAAGATACAAGAGAAATAAGGAAAAATAGTCCATTTGAAAAATACTAGAAAAAGCAATCTCTTAGAATTTTTACTGAAAGACATGAAAAATATATGTTGCTACAATTTGAAATAGCAATATTTATAGGCATGTATATACCCTATTACAGAATCATCCTGCTCCACCTTGGCTACCAGATTTATGTCTTTTCCTTCCCTCTGTTTATGTTTTTGCTAAATGTCATGTGACTTAATTTCCCTTTTCAGGCTTGTGTGAACTTCTACAGGCCTCAAAATCTTGACTGATCCTACTCATTGACCTCCTTTCCTCCCAGTGAATCATAAGGCAGTTGTAGTGTGGTGCTGGTTAAATATGTCATGCTTTCCTAATTGGCCACCAGAAGTCCTTTGCTTCTCCAACTCCGGACTCCAAACAGTCCAACAGATATCCTGACTGTTGTGTTTCATTTTTCATTGAAAAAAGAAATAAAGCTGAGGAGATGACTTACTCTAATATACATTCTGGGGAAAGAAAAACTAACAAACAAAACCAAACAAAAAACAAACAAAACCAATGATATGAATGAATTCTAGCAGAAGTGCCAGAAACGTGAATGCAGTGAATGTGAAGACATGCAGATTAAGACACGGGTGGCGTTACTAGGTGCTAGAAATGATGCTTACCTTTTGATGTAGAACCACTTAATGGAAAATTTTTAAAAAACCAGTTGAAAAACCTGTTTATTTAGCTGTTATGTTCAATGTTTTGCTTCATTGCTTTCCACTGTAAAATAGAATAGAATAATAGAATAAAAAATAAAAATAGAATAGAATAGAACAGAACAGAACTATTTCTAGCTGGAAGGGACCTACAGTCATCATCTGGCCCAACTTCCTGACCACTTTAGTGCTTAACACAAGTTAAAGCTTGTTATTAAGGGCATTGGACAAAGAAGTCTTAGACCCCAACAGGCTTGGTGCATCGACCACCTCTAGAAAGCCAATTCTAGAGGGTTTCGCTGCCCTCTCAGTGTGGAAATGCATCTATTTCTTCTCCAGACTTTAATAGACCAAGGAAGAGGAAATTTTTCTCCAAGAATCTCTGAAGAGTGCTGATTTATCTCAAGCTGATGGGAATCTCTGGATTACATCAAATTGCAAACATTGCCAAAGAAAACTGATTTAAGCAAACAAGCAAAAAGCATATAAGCATACAAGTATTTAGGTTTCTTGCATTTCAGTGGGCGAAACATGCCTTGCAGTAATACTTCCTTAAGCAAACCATCAGCTTCTTGGTTTTATGACCCTGTGTAAACCTATATGTACCAATAGAGTATTTTAATGCCATTTTAGAATGTTGGAATCATAATCCAGGCTTTAATATACTGCAACAACTGAAAATATTAGCGAACCTAAAAGAAAATTATGTAAACCCACAACTACTGCACAAGGAATGCATCTGATTAATGATCTTGTTCTTTGGGGTCATTAATTCTTTTTTCTCCTTGTAAATTAATGCAACTGTCACATATAAACAGTTAGTAATTAAGACATAATTTGAAATTAATACTCCTGGAGCAAAGGAACAGCCTTGTCAGGGACGGAAAACAAAGAGCGACAGATGGTGGCATGGCAGGCCAGTGGCAATGACCAGAAGCCTCACCACTGGGATAGACACATGGCCAAGGTCATGCTCAGAGACCAGCCCACAGGTTACCCCAGCTGAATAATGGCTGCTCATGTGTATGCAAGGGGCTGCTGGTAACCAAAAGCAATGGTCTCATCCAGGTCTGCTTAGGATGATTATAATTAGAAGCCTAAAATGAAGGAAAACCACAGACTGGATCTGGTTGGGGTGAATCATCTGAATTTCTGAAGACTTCTACCTTGAAAACTCATGCACTGACAGGTCAATGTCAATAATTTATACTGATGAAGCAGTAAAGTGACCAGGTATTCTCTGAACAAGCCCCTACTGGCTGTTCACGCTTTGAGGTAGTACAATGTTCTTAGGAGCCAAGGGACAAAAAGCTTGTTTGAAACAAAAGCCTTCCATGGGTGGTATATATGCATAAAACCAGGCTGACTGCTGCAATCCAAAATTTTACATTTCCATGGACAGATGGACCATGTAGATGCAGTTTGCTGTTATAATAGTACCTTTCTGCATAAACAGGTAGAAAGAGGTGGGTTTTCTTTAAATGTCAGCTTTTAGAACCTGCTTCCTTGTTTTCCTCAATACAGTGTCTGTTTCCATGGAAATAAAACTTTAGCAGAAAGAAGAAGGCAAAAGTATCAAAAAACCTAATCAGCAAGGAAGTGCACAAGTCCTCAAAGTGAGTGTATGGCTGGAAATCAAATTTAGGGGTGTTTGCTTGCAGACTTTTCACCTTGTGTTAGTCTTGGCCTGGCCCAGTTTACTTTCTCTCATCTCTCTGTTGTTTGTCCTCAGGTCTGGAAGTGTGGGGGGGATATGACTGTGCTCTTTGTTTAGAACAGTGGGACAGCCATGTTAATTATAATGCAAAAAACAGCCTATGAAATACATTTAACTCTTAACCAAGATTGCAACTTCAGGTGACGGTGACTTCTCATTGGAGCAGACTTCTGCCTTTTAACTCACAACATACAGAATATAAACCTCCACTTCACCTGCAACCAGCTCAAAGCCGCTTTGTTACACCAACCTAAAGAAATAAAAAGTCATTTCTTTCCTTACTTCCTGGCCAACCTAAAGTGAAATGTTCCTTCCATGACGGAATTGCAGATGGTGACTGATCAGGAAATAGCACAGCAAAGTGGACCAGTCTAACCTATAGAGCTTTTGATTTTTTTTAATAGTGCAGAAATCTGAAATCTCAGACAAAAAAGGTGAAGGTGATCTTCTACTTTTTCTGCTTACATTCTCTATGGAATGTAAGAAAATAAAATCCCCAAGGACGTTCTTGCCCAGCACCAGCAGCCTGCACATGGATGCTGGTCACCATCAGCCCTGGAGTCTCACCCCATGTGACTTGGTACAGTCTGTTGAATCCTGTGATGGGATCCTGCTGCTTGAGGAAAGCTTCATTCTTCCTCTCTCTTAATTAGCTGGCATAAAAAAGTTAGCTGACATTTAGATCTTGGAAAAACTTGCTTAGACTCTAAGAAGTCCTTTCGTGTCCAATTGACCACAAGTCTGGAAAGAAGTAGATCTTCTGTTTCCTCTTCTTTTCTGGCTGCAGCAAGGCACTGAAATAAAGTGCCTTGTTTGTGGCACTTTTTGTCCCTCAGTGCCAACTAAAGTCTTTCTGGGAGGTCCATAAGTTTTCTCCTGCATTAAGTTGGCTTTCTTCAATATTTATGTTTAGGGTTACACATAAACTAATTAAGAAAATAAATCAAGTCCACAAAACCCAGTTCTTTTAGGAGCCACAACAGCCCTGAATTTCTGCTATGTGTTTCTGCACAAGTTTGGTCAGAGGGCTTGCTTTTCTTTTTAGCAGGAGTTCAGCTGAGTTGTTTAATCAGGCATTATAAGCAGGTGTCTTTCTCTCTCCTTTTCTCTCCTTTTCTTCCCCTCATGCTTTCTTTCAGCCTACCATTTCTCCTTCTCTGACCTCTTCTCCCAATTTCCCGTGAAGTGGCTTTGGGAATTAACCCATTTAGTTTGCCCTCTTCAGTCAGCATCACAGCCTGGGGCCAAGCAGGCTTAGTTCTAAATCCTTCGAGCATAAGCTAAACATCACCACCAGACTGTGACTCACTGAAAGGCATCGTTGTGTACAGGTCCCTTGTTGGTCCTGCAAGCAGGAACTAAGCCTTTAATACAGCAAATTATCAGACAGCCTGGCTTTTGTCATATCCCTGGATTGAGGCATTTCCATTTGTAGCACAAATCTTGTCATTTTCTTTCTTTGAAGTACAGAGGAAATGGCAGTGACTGAAAGAGTGGGTTTTTTTAGCAGTTAAAGAACGAAGTGGCAGGAATATCCACTCCACGCTGCCTTCCTGGCACTTCACTCAGCTTTTCCATACCTATTCAGTTCAGTTTAGTAAAGAATTGCATTCCCACTAGAATTGCATATGATTATTCAGTAACCTACAGCATCCTGTTGCACTTTCGGTTTCTTGTGTCCAACAAGGTTTTCTCTAAGGAATTGGCAGCTCTTTTCTGCCCACGTGACTTAAGGGAAGGGTAACTGTTAAAGAAATTGAATCTTTAGTTCAAGTAGTATTTTAGCCCCTGTATCAGAGTGTCTAGCTGATCAGATGTCATGCTTTGTATGCACATTCTGACAACCTTTCACTACTGTTTCCAAAAATCCTGACACTGATTTCCAAACTTCAGTGCCAGTACTGTTTGCTCTGAAAAGCACTGACCAAATTCTCTTTCTCTCCATACCTACTGGTCATTTTAAAGTTTCTCCTTGGTTTTGCTCACTTGTTGGCGTGCAAGGGGAATGCACATGATAGTCCAAGAACTTTTTTTCAGAACAGCATGGCTGTATCACTGCAGTGTCAGGGAGACTGACATGAGCCTTCATCTATGAAGTAACAAGCTATTTTCTCCAAAAGGAAGTGTTAATTACCTACTGTGTTTTTACACCAATAGACTTGATGTTCAAGACATTTCCAGTGCGAGAACGAACAGTTTACCAGCATGGGTGATCAAGGAACCAAGGAGCAGAGGTGCCTTGCTGAATCTGATACTTACAAACAAGGAGGGATTGGTCAGGGATGTGAAGATCAGGAACAAGCTTGGCTGCAGGAACCATGGGACGGTGAAGATTAGGATCTGGGAGGACAGAATAATGGGGCAAACAGCAGGACTGCAACCCTGGACTTCTGCAGAGAAGAATTTGTCCTGTTCTGAGATTAGCTTGGAAGAATCCCACGGGATGTGGCCCTAAAGAGAAGAGTGTTGTGGTTCAGCCCCAGCTGACAGCTGAACACCACACACTGCTTGCTCACTCCTCCACCAGTAGGATGGGAAGGAGAAATTGACAAAAGTACCCATGAGCTGGGGTAAGGACAGTTTCCTGGGACAGCACAGGGAGAGAGGCAGGGCAACAGCAGGACTTGTGACAGAATGCACAAATGGTGATAACACAAAGCACTTTACCAACCTTATGACCAGCCACTCAGCCCACAATCATACTGTCCTAGAGCCACATGGACCCTCCCCAACTTGGTATGGAAAACACCCTGGACCAGCTCAGCTCACTTGTGCTGGTTCCTTGTGAAAATTAACTCTATCCTACCAAAACCCAGGGCATTATCCACCCCTTATTCCATTACATCTACATCATGTCTGGATCCTACATTTTCAATTAAACACTACTGCTTCCCCCTGCTTTAAGACATACATACAGATGTCATTCCTTCAGTCCATGGGTCACCCCTCTAAAATGCTGAGTGAGTTTATTTAGTCCATGACTTCAGGTTAAATTTGTCCTAACAGTCTCTCAGGGCAGGAGTGAGGGTGTGTGATGTTGAGTTGTTGAATGCTGCATCTGGAACCTGCAGCTGGGGTGTTCCTGGTGTGTTCCATGCTTGCAGTCTGTGTGTTGAACCTGTCGATCTCAAGGAAGATGCTGGGCACTGGTTGCTTGCCTCAGAGTTCGGTGCCCATTGT
>VZTU01005952.1:6017-26684 GCA_013400835.1 Zapornia atra | reverse complement strand
CCTGGGGAACCTTGTGTAGATCCAGGCCTGGAGGTTGGTTGGGAAACCCCCCTGTGGCAGGGGATTGGAACTCTCTGATCCTTAGGGTCCCTTTGCAACACAGACCATTCTATGATTCTATGCAGTGAACTTGTTCTTGGTGCTCCTTTCAAATTGTTGTACAGCAGCATTGTCTGTGCACTTGCTGTTGCATGACTGCGCAAAACCCACCCTTTTGCAGAGATAAACCACATCTCACACTCAGCTCAGTGACTTGTAAATACTAAAGGATAACTGAGATTCCTTACAAGCCAGTCAAACGAACAAGACTGAGCTAGGTTCTGGTATCTTTTTAACATGTTAACTATATCAGAAGACCAAAGGGGGCTTCACAGCAGTTTCCAGCCACAAGCTCATTAACCAAGCCGGTGTTTGATCAGTCTGTGTTTATTGTGAAGACTTTCTAGGACATCTGAAAAAACACATTAGGGCAATAAAACATTAACCTTCATGTAATCCAGTGAGATCAGGACTGACACAGTTCAGAACCCCCTATCAATCTGGAGCCTCTGGCTCGTACATCCCAAGAGCTATTCCAGGGGCAAGCTTCACAATCTTTGAGGCGTGCTGATCATTATAGCTTTTATCTCCCCACTCCCCATCAAAGGAGGGCAAGCATTGTCCTCTGTACGCCTTTCTCATGAAGCAATTTACTCATGTTTCCACAAATGGAAGGGATGGAGCCACACTGTTATGCAACTTCGGCTCTAAGCAGTTGTAAATCTTAGCTTGCCAGACTAGCAGGGCATCATCAGTGCTGAGGATCAGCACATAGCACCCCAAGATTTGAGGATCCACCTCATAAATCCTTCTGTTACTATACGCAGGCCTGCTTTGTATTTCTTTCACCATGAGGAAATATGTTTGCGCCTTTTGTGAGTGGGATAGGATACAGAGAGCCATGGGACACTACTGAAGTAAACTATCCTGCAATCTGTATGGGGAGATTTCCAGCACAAATTTACATGTTCAGTTGGATTTTAGCTTGTAATGGTACACAATCCAGCTACATGGACTGAGAGTAGCACAGAATGTGTGTGAGTGGGTGCTGCCTCTAAGGCAAAAGAGAGCTGCGAGCAGCACCAAAGCAGCCTTCATCTCCACTCACAACATCAGAAAATAGTAACTACTGGTTCTGCTGTGAGAGTGAATGTGATAAAGTTACAGGAAAAGAGACTAAGCATCAAAACTGAAGGCTGGCTAAGAAGGGAGGACAAAGGAGTCTTCAAGGGCAAATTCACATTTGTTAGAAATGAAAGCCTTAGTCAAGCAGAATTTCCACTGGAGAAACTGGAATGTAGTAATGCCTTTTTTTTCAGTGAGAACAGGAAGAGTATGTCCCCAGCTGTCACATTTTTCCCTTTGGTTAGATAATATCGATCCGTTATATTGCAAATTCTTTACCATTCCTACACATTGACATAGGGGCATTCATCTTAAATTTAGAGAAAACAGGCACTTTCAGAAGCTATGAAAGAAGCTAATTCCTAAGGTTTAATTTTGTTGATGATAATCATCTCCTGTTGCTGTCAAGGAGCAGGGAACAGTTGCCCAGATTCCTCTGACTTTTCCAGATCTCAGGGAACATGAATTCATGCATTACTACTCACTCTCCAGTCTTCTCTCTCCCCATGACTCCCTCTTTCCCCTTCAGGCTAATTATTTCACGTACTTCTTTCATCCCATAAACCAGTACTGAATGAAGAGGTCTGGAAGGAAGCATGTTCACATTATTGCATCAATTTACCTCCCTTCATCATTGTAGCAGATTTTGGTAGAGTTCATTTACCCATGTATATGTATCCAAAGGGGACAGATGGATGTAGGATTTATGCAGGGGTCTGTTGTGACACAGCTGAGGAGCACGATGTTAGCCTAGGTCCCATACCAGACCCTAGCAAAGAGTGCTGAAAACAGGACCCAAGAGCTTCTCTTTTTGTTGAGACCCTGATCAATAACACCGAGAACTGCTAGGATAGACAGGTTAAATCTTTCTTGATCTATGACTGTGGCCAACTTGTCTGCATCTCAGGTCATATGCCCGTGACAAGCAGCTGCGTGATCTTTATGGCTGGATGCACACAATGGCCATAGGCTGTGAAGCATCTGTGCACTGTCAGTGCACTCGGACAGTTCAAACTAGCCCCAAAATATAGATTCCTGGCTTCAGTATGGTGGATCAAGTGTTTATCTCCTCCTATAGCCAGTGCATACAAGCTGAGACACTGTATTGCACGTGGTGGCTTACTTGAGAAAACTGTATTCTGGCTTCCAGGCTGGACCCTCAGCAGGATTTCAGTGGTGGGTGATCCAGCAGCACATAGGTCCGGGACTGTATCTTCCAAAACACAAGTCAACAGTGGTGCCGTCACCTGTGTATCATGGCATTGCCAAGGGCAGGGAGACAGGGACACAGAGAGCTGGTTTTGTTTACCCTCACTGCAGCAACTCAGTATCCTAGCAGAAATGGGGTTAAAAGGCTGGAGAATGGTTTCACAAGCTCTGTAGCAGCACAGACCTCTTTGACCTTTTTGCCTTACTTAAATATGAAAGTTGCATCAATTTCAATTACAGCAGAGGCCCCTTACTGACTTCTGTTCAATAAATGAGAACTTCAGAGAAGATAAAAGAAAGCATACTGTTCATTCACCAGGAAAACTTCATCTCCAACACAATTCAGTGCTAAAAGTGTTTGTTTTAAACTGATGCCTTTATCACATGTTGGCATGTCCTAAATCCCTTTCTTTTTACAATAGTCTGCAAAGATATGTCCTATTTCCCTTTCTCCATTACAGCAGTGTGTACAATAGCAGATCTCTGGGGTTCTGGATGCCATTTTTGTAGCAAAGGTTGAGGAGGACAAGTCAGCATCACAGAAACTGCCAAAGAACTGTCAGTAAGTGAGCACCATTGAGACAAACTCAAAGCAAGTCACTGCACTTTCAATCATATTTTTCATACTTTTATATATATATATATATATTTCTCCCTATATTATAGTCCCTAGAAGATTCAGATTCCTATATGTATGCAGACATAATCCATCATGAAGGAGTTTAATTTAATTTTAGATGGCAATAACAGACACTCATTACTTTTTTTAAAGATACACTGCATTACTGCAGGGAATGCGACCACTAGCAAAGTGTGAGTACTCACATAGTTATTCAGACCGTTAAGAAGAAGTTACTTCTTGAAAATCTTACCCTGCAGCCCTTTTTGGAAACATGGACAAAGCCAGGCATTCAAAAAAGTCACTAAATTATAACCCACAAATCACAGGACTGGTTCTGAAATTCAGTTATTATTTTTTGTCATTTGTTATAAATATTTCATAAAATAGTATTTAAGTAAGATTTCAAGGTTAGTCATATATTCATTTTCTTCTCCTATTTCTGTTACTGGGTGGAGGCAAAAGGCATAATTTGGAAAATAAATTTACAGTGGCCTGGGTCAAAAACAGAATTAAATAGTGTTATAAATCAGTCCCCCCCCAAACAGCAATTTTTCCTTTCAGTATTTGAGTTTTGTTCAGTACGGAATCTGACAATAATTCTTTTCACTTAACACAAGGATCGGGGTTTTTCACTACATAATTTGCACTGCTCTGCTGATGAAAAACAAAATAAAATACACAGCTTGCAGGATTATAAAAAGTACTGGTTACTAAGCTAAGGGGTGACTGGATAAAGTTCTTCAGAATTCCTTGTAATTTATGCCATGTATTACTGCCTAAAGTAAAAAACCCCACACTTTTCAGTTCTAAAAGATAAAGACCCTGTGTGCTTTTTAAAGCATCTTACTTCTGTTCACAGATTTTCAAGTTCTTGTATCTGGTATCTTCCCCACCTCTCAAAAAGCCATCAAAATTTATTTTCACACAAGGTATCCCGGAGGTTTTTCTTGTGGGACATTCAACTTTGAACATTTCAACTAGTTTTTAATGTTGTTTGAAGATCAAACAAGGTTTAACCAATCAGTTCTAGATATAGGGGATTTATCCGCAACCACACTATGCTGTTCCTTTAATACCTTTCAGCAACATAAGTGCTTACATCCTAATAGGTTTTTAGCTTAAGATCTAATCATCCACTCTTGAATTAAGATGCTTGAATGAAGCCAACTCATTTGGAACTAAGCACTTTAATGTCAACAGAGACATATGGTATTGAGACTGAATTACAAAGGATCTCTTCTGAGCCATCTATTACGGAAGCAAGACTAAGACCCCAGCATTATTATTAGTTTACTCATTTATTTGCTAGCAAATAATTGAGAGTAAGATCTTCTTAAGAAAGTGGAAATGGTCTAATAATTGCAATCTGGTGGTATAGTACATTCCCGTGTGCACTGATTAAATCTCCCCCATCCATACTTTATGGCTCTGTGCTCATCTGTAAAATCCCCTTTTGAAACTGAAAGAAACAAACAAAATACGCAGTGCAACAACTCTAACACACTGATTAAAATTCTAAGTTATCAGCAGTAGTGTCAAGTCATCTAAAATGTATTAAGAACTCTGTAATTTCCTTGCCCAGAATTATTTGCCTCGTTCTCTGACAAAATATTTGTTTTCTAAAGGTGGCTATGGCAAAATCTGTGGCAATAAATAACGCTTCCCCTCACATACAAAGTTAAGAGGAGAGGTTTGCTTTTGTTCTGAAGCTGTTCCACTCTCCCTAGTCTGAACATGCTGCTGAGAAAAATTAGCTAGAGTCCTCTACTGCGGTATCAGTAGGAAAAAACTGAAGTAGATGCACTTATTTTGTTTCTGGAGCAAGAGCACAACTGGGGGAAGCGGAAAAAAAGAAAAAAAGCACAGTACAAAGTGAAGCTGAAAGTACATCTGAGACAGTCATTTTAGGTCCATAGCCGTGAAGAGAATAAATTCAACCCATCACTTTTTAAATTTCTGTGACCGTGTTAAGGTTATTGCTGCGCAGGATTTGTGTTGAAATTTCACCGTGCGGCTGAGATGAAACACGGTTTGCTATAACGCTATCAACAGCGTCTGCTTACAGCTGTAAGGAAGGTAGGGTCAGGCAATAAGGTTTGCATTATCTGCTTAAGCTGTGCATCACTACAGGCTTCATCAGGGAGTGATCGTCCCTCTGAAGCGATTGCTATCTACCGCATAAATGCATTCCCCGCTCTTGGCTGGGTAAAACTCTAACATGGGCTGTCATTACAGTCCAAGTACTCTCCCGCTTCAAAGGCACATATGGTCCAAAAGGCAAAACTGCCTCCTCCGTACCACCACGATATAAACACCTGGCAAATATGATTACTGAGGTACAAAGACGCAGTGCAGTTCCAACAAGAACATCAGCCACACCGGTCCCATGTAGCACTGGACATGGTTTTTCTTCCTCCCAGAAGAATGTGTGGAAGAATTATGTGAATTGAATACCCCAATCATGTATTAGATTTTTTTTTTTTTTTTTAAAGAGGACTTCTCATCTTTTCCAGTTTAAGAAACCTCCTGCCATTCTGATTATAGAGAACTTCCTACAAAATCTTGTTGACATGGATAGAATTGTTTAAAAATCTGCTTTATTTTTGCTAGTTACTAGATAAAAGTATACTATTTTGCTACTAGTTATAGAGACTTATTTTTAATGTTGGAGAAGGTGTTATCAACTACCTAGGAAACAGAAAAAAGCCCAGTGTAAGAATCACGGTAACTCCCAAAAGCTCTGCAAAACAGAACTTTCCTATTAGAAATCGTTGCGAAGCAGAAAGGCTCGTGTCATTGTGTGAATGCAGCCATCGCGAAAGCGACTTCAAGAACAGCACAAATTAGTGAAGCCCACCTGAAAAACACCCTTTGCAGTTCTTCCCATGCACACGCAGTTCTGGTTTTGCTTTGGCTTAATTGGTTTGGTTTGGTTTGGCTTACTTTTTTATTATTTCCAAAGCACACATTTAAGGTGGATCATGAGCTGTCAGCTAAGTCTCGCTGAGGTCACAGTGGGGGCCTGGCTGCAATTAGATGCTGTAGGAGCCAGACCACAAAGCCAGGTCCTGTTCTCAGTTTGTATTCAGTGGAAGCAGCACACAGACACGCATCCCAGAGAGAATTGCGGCCTTTGGCATGTACCAATTTTGCAAAGCCCGTTCTTTAGCCAGGAGAGGGGCAAGGGAAGCAGCATGCAGCGAGACGAGGAGGGATTTGTTTTCCTGTACCTCTCCTCTACAAAGCATTTGGGGGATTTTCAGCAGCTTCAGACAGAAGAGCTCATTTTTCATTTTTATCTTTGCCTTGTAGTGGCAGATTACAATGCTGAGGTATACTGTGCCTAGCATGCCTAAAATTTTAAAATTAACCATGGAGATAGCTGGCATCATGAGCGATTTCTTCCCAGGTGGCATACTGTATCAGTCATTTTTGGGAGTTTTTCTTCCAGGGACCAGAAACAAAATTGTCAGCAAATGAAAGCAATATGAACAACATGGCTGTATTAATTCCGATCCAGACGTATCCTGTCATTGAATTCAAGTGTGGAGGCCTCATAACATGAGATGTACAAATGAAGGAAAGGCATTTGTAAGGATACAGGAGAAATCTCTGTTTCTGATTCTCTCTTTGAAGAGCAACTTGGATTTCTTTACCGTCTAATTTTTGTGTACTAATTATTTGAGGGGTTATGGGAGAAATAAAATAAGGAGGAGGGAAAGAACAGACTTGAGGGGATGAATAGCAGCTGTGGTGAAGAAATCTACCAGACGGTAATTGCACAAGTCCTTAAATATCCAGAACTTCATCTGAAACCCTCTCTGGTGCAGAAGGGCATGTGACAGAGAGGCAGGGTTTCAGCATCATCAGGCAGTCTTTTGTTCACTTGCGCATAGCTGCGGTTGCTCAGGAGCACACAGGCAGGCAGGGCATCAGCTTTCAGCTATAAAGAAGGTAATGGCGAACGGTGGTTCCAAGCCAACAGCGACCAGCTGAAAGCACAGCAAAACAAAAATACACCACCCCTTGGGCCAGCTTCCCAAGACCCACCTGCCAGCTTTTATGTAGGAAAATAATACAGCATACTTACTACTAAGAGATATTAGGCAACAGTACAAATACAAAAGGATAACTTCTGGGCACAGTTTTTTGGGGGGTTGGGTTTTTTTTTTAATTCTGCCATTAGGAGGTGATTTGCTGAAAGAAACACCACAAAGTCTTGTAAAATTAATGTGTCACAAGTGTGAGCACTGCATGAAAATGCACAGAGGTTAGGTGTTACTTTTAAAGGGAGAGGAGTGCGCACCCTGTTTTCAATTTATTCCGAAATGCAGCTTAATTGTAAGGTTAAACCTAGGTACTTCCATTTAAAATTCTGGAGCATGATATGCTACCACTAATAAATAAAAGCTGACCCTCACTCTGGCATCAGAACATGGCCTGCAAAGGAGAAACAAGTAACTTCACACGGCGAAAGTCTAGCTATGACAGCACCTAAAAAGAAACAGAAAATATATTCCGTAGCTAATAGCCGTGACTTTAAACCATCTGGGGTATTTTTTCCCCATCAGCCCTTGCAGTGCAGAATGTTTTCCTCCGTGCGAGGAAGGTAGCGGCTCCCCGAGGAGCCGGCCCCACCCCGCACCTTCCCTGCAATGCCCCCGAGCCGCCGCTCGAGGGACTCCAAGACTCCTCTGTCCCGTGGCTGCCGCTCGGGGTGATGCTCGCCCAGACCCAATCGCTTTGGTTTGAAAAAGAAAACTTGCTAGGAAAAGAACTTCGCGCTTGTTATCAGTAAGAAATCCTGATAGCATGTATGGAAGACCTTACTGCAGCAAGTCAAAGGCATCTGTTTACATGGGGAGAAGGTGCAGCCATAAAGGGGTAGCTTACAACAACCCCCCTCCCCCCCAAAAAAAACCCCAAACCTAAATGTAATTTTTTTTATTATTATTATTAAAATATTCACAGTGGTAAAATAAAAATCACCATACTTATGCCATGTTTAAGCAGAGGAAACTTCCATTCTGGTGACTTTTTTTATGTGCACGCTATGGCTCTAAAGCATCCTTTTAATTTGCTCTGCACACAGAGGGGTCATGGGCAAGAGAAAAAAGACGAAATGTCTCTGTCACCAATGAGAGGGGACAATTTTACCCAGAGGTTTTATTTAGGATGAAACGTATGCGGAGGTGCTTAAAGCTTACTCACAGCTGGAGCTTTAGACAGAGCTTTGCAAAAGTTAAAATTTCCCTACTTGGTATCACTGCAAAGAAGTTTCAAGAATTTCGATGCTGGTGAGCTGTAAGCAGATGAATCCTTTTTTTTAATTTTTATTACAGTTGTAGACAACAGATGCATAATAACAACTCCAAGATCACGCTGGAATACTACCTCCAGTTCCAGAAGCAGAAAAGCCATGCTAGCCAGGCACAACGGTACAGTCACCCTGCTTCCCGGCTGAGGAACTGCTGGACTGCATTACGTAATATGGTTCTTTGCTTTCAAGTCTGCGTCCTGACAACTGATTTTTGTCATTAAAAGAAGAACTTTCTTAATTTGAGTTTTCTAACTGGAAGTCTTATACTAGCAGGAAAGAGCTCCCTAAATCAGCTGGCTGACAGAGCTCCATAGCTTTTAATTTGACCTGCTAGTATGGACTGAAAACAAAGCAAGACAGAAGCGTCTTAATTTTTCTAGGATTTAAAGCAGATTAGCTGACTTCAGGAGAAGAACATACTGTTTTTCTCATGAAAACAAATGCAAAATTTTTCTTCCAAATACTGGAATTTTAAAATGAAAATGTTTAGTTGAAGAGTAAGTTACAGCCAAAGGGCTTGGAAGTATAGTCAAATTGAATGATAAGCTGAATCGACTGGGAAACGGGAGAGAATGATCACTATCACAAACCTCCACAATTATCCTGCTGAAATATGTTTATATAAAAATATGCATGTCAGTTATCACATAAACAAATAGAAGGACTTGTAAGTCTCACAGTCCTTTAGCCACAAACATGACGACTCCAGAAGAAAGCCCTTCTTGACACCTCATAAAATCTGGGCTTCTTTAACTCATTTTGTCGTTGTTTCTACTACTAAGCTCTTCCCTCATTGCATAAGCATGGTAGCAGAGATCTAATGCTGGCACTGAGAGCTGAACCATTTGCTTTCTCATAGATAAATGAGAAAAAAATCAATAAACATAAAACATACTCTTTCTGCAGAGTTTCTGAGGTCCACAACTCTTTGCCTACACTGTCTATTTACAGTCTTTGCAATGAATTCAGAAACTGTTCCTGAAATACAGCAACCGCTCACCACAAGACTATGCTCAGCTGGCACATGTATGCTCTATCGGATATACACTGTTGTAACTAAGTACTAAAAAGACAGAAGCTCTGCCTTATTTCCTAATCCCAAGAAATGCAAACTTCCAAGTCATAAGGAAAAAAGATTTTTTAAAAAAGAGGTAATGTCATGTTGGTTGTCTGTAACCCTAAACACAACAAGGTGTCTGGAAATCCATCAAAGGGTAGACAGCACCTGCAAAGGGGTCAGCAACTTGTGCTGTGGTCAGAGTTCTTTTATATTTTCAGGTATTGAAATGGAGGGTATTGTGCCATTAAAACTATAAAATGACATTAGAAGGGTTCTACAATTGCTGAAAACAACCTGTCAGCCCAGATTTGTTTCAGCAAAGCTGGTAATTCATCCACTGGGAAAGGGAAGTGCCATCTTGCATCTATGTTGGTATGCGTGTATTTTAATCAGGAGAGATCATGAAAAAACTGCCTGAAGATAACACAAACAGAAATATTTGTCATGCATTCTCATGGGGTATCTACCTGAGGTGAAGGAATGCTATAACTAAAGCACTGCAGATGCTGTGCAGACACACACTCCTTCAAGTGCTGGCAGACCTGTAGTTGCAACAGAATGCTGAAGTACAGGGGAAGCAAAATCCGATGAGTTTGTGACATCAGTTTTTAATTATTTACTTGTTTTGTTCCATCTGCCTTTCCTTGTTCAGCCAGCAAAGATCTGGCAAGTTTGCACCACCCATGTGATCTCAGCCCACAGTTCTCATGATGACTATTTTAACCTTGTCATTTGACCATTTAGCCATTTAACCTCAGTGCGGTTGTTTTCTTTCTGATAATTCTGTGGTTTGATGAGGAATGCTGAATGTCTCACAGTCAGTCCTTTGCAGGATTAGGCCATTCCTTTGTTCTGTGGTCAGAAAAAAAAATTACAGCACCACATTTTCTCTTTGAGGAATCTTATTTTGCTTCACCACCTCCTCTGCTGGACAGGAAACATCACATTTTCTGTTTTTATATTATTTCCAGGACAGACAACTCCCTTCATGCTGGGTCAAGTGTTTATCCACAGTGTAATATCATGGTCCCAAATAAATTAAAGAATTTCCATTTATGTTGACATTTTGTTGGAAAAGGTGAGAATCCTTCTAGTCTTTTCATATATTATAGAAAACAGAAGTATCTTTTTTTACAAAGTCTTTCATCTTATGAGATGCTCTTCACAACCTGCCTCATGACCAGATATTATCTTTATGGCCTCTCTAGCAATCACCAGCATTTAAGAAGATAACTTCAATATCTACAGGATCAAATATTATCTCCTCCTTGTTTGAAAATGATCTGTTCCAAAGAATTCTATTAATCTTCACATACAGTTTAGTTTAAAATCTCTCTTCTGCCAAACCTTATGCTGAGCAACTGCAAAACACCAGCTTACTTTGCCCTTGCAAATCTTTACTTTGAGGTTTACCAAACTTTGGCAATGCCTCTTTTAAATACTCCATTTTAACCACTGGAAAGTGCTGAAGAACGTTACTCCCAGATGACACCTCCTTACCTTTCTTCCAGTTTACCTGTCACTGAAGCATCCACAGTTCCCATTCATGCTGATGCTACCATTGCCCAACACTCTAAAAGTGAAGACCGTGAAAGCAAGCGGCTTTAAGGCCCCTTCACAGAGAGGGTGCTGGTTTGTTTTCCCTCCACCCTTCTCAGTTCCCACAGATACGACTGGAGAAGCATCCTGACAGTTGCCATCCACTGAACTGCTAGACATGAGAAGTACAACACAGGGGAGCTACATCAACCAGATGACTTTTCTCCAGCGTAGGAAAGGCTGTGTCAGCTTTGTTTGGCTCTATCTATTGAAAGATCAGTGTAAAAACCTGTTTTCTCTTCTTACCACAGTTAACATCCTTCCTAAAACACAATCTGTCCTGTTACTTTTACTTGCAGAATGCTAATACATTACTTCTTGTCTCTCATTCTTCTGGTGGGAAAATACCACTCAGTTCAACTATAAATATGTGATCAAACAGTACTTAGTTACACCAGAAACTAACCTGCTTTCCATTTCCGTGATGTTTTGGCTTTCTGATTTGTTGTTTTGTTTTGTTTTGTTTTTTCAAAAAAACCCATCCCAGACAGGTGAAATTTATGCATACTTGTAGACAGACATTATGAGAAAAACCACTGCCTACAATACCTGGCTCATTCCTGATCTCAAAACATCCTCAAGGTGACACTTGGATCACCCTCAAGACCTCACTGGGAGCATGAGACTTACTACAGGCAAATTGCTCCCAGGGCAAACACAGAGAGAGAACGAGTGCTTAGAAGGAAACGTTCGAAGGAAGAACCTCCAGACAAATTATACAAAGAGAAAAAGGAGTGAAATAACTAGGATATAGTAGACAGAATTGAAAGAGGGAAAAAATGCATATTGGTCTTCAGAGACCTCTGAATCTGCCTCAAGTTTACATATTTATGAAACTACAGAAGAAAAGTTTATGCATTAAGTCCTGCAAGACTTCTGCCTAACTGACTGCTGCATGTGAGCTCTTGGGCACTTACAGACACGTAAGAGTTGAGGCAACATTAACATATATATGGTCATGAAACAAAGACAACAGAGAATAAGGATCAACATACCACACTTTTGCATGTTAAAAAATTTGTTTAAAGTGTATGGGAGGAGTTAAACAAAATGAAGACAACAGGGTTATGGCTTCAGTAAATGTAAATAGTCCCTGTCTGGTTTTAGATGCATAATACAGAAAGGACACCCACAAACTGGGCGTGAAGAGAGATCACCATGACAGTATGGCTAAAGCCCATGCCCCATGAGGGGACGCTGTGGGAAGGGGGCTGCTTCAGCCAAGAGAAGGGGCACCCAGCAGTATTACTGGCACCAATGAGTGGAATGGAGGAGACATAGTTGGGTTCTTTACAGCTTTGTGTGATGGGAGACCAAGAGGCGGCAGCACAAGCTGAAACATGGGTGAGTTCAGGGTGGAGATAAGGAGAAGCCTTTTTCACATGAAGGCAGCAGAGCAGTGGGACTGGGGACCAGGGAGGTTGGGATGTTTCCTGCATTGATGGAGTTTCACACCCTGACTGAGTGAAGCCCTGAGCAACTTGGTCTGGGCCCACATCTGACCCTGCCTTGAGGGACTCCCCATCCCTTCCAGACTCCCTGAGTCTGTCTGACTGTGATTTATTACTGAAAAACCCAGGTGTGTACCTGGACCTCTCCTAGCTCCAGGTTCCTTCCTTTTGCCTTGTCCTTTTTTGTTCTGAAAACAAAAACTGAATGAAAAACCAGCAAGTTCCAATTATTCATTCTTTTCCTAATGAGACTTAGATGACAAGAAACAAATCACCTGGATTCATTTAAGCAAGTACACAGTAATTAAACTAGGCAGCAAGCATGCGAGACTACTTATGATCCTCCCAAAGATTTCACTTGGTAAACAAAACCTTGACAAGTTGTGTGGCAAGGACCAGAAGTTTCCATTTTATGGCATGAGAAAAACTCTGAGCAGCTGACTGTAACAAGCAATAGACGCAGGAGTGTTTGTCCAAGCAGAGCATAATGCACAAAGGCAAGCTCTGTTTCTTCTTGCACGCTGGGTTGTACGTCTATGTGAAAAGAGCTTGGAGGAGCAGCACAGGCAGTGTGCATTTAGTCACAAATACAAGATTTTAGAAACCCGAGCCCTTCCTCGCATGTGCAGACACACACATATGCACATACATCTATGTATACGCCTGTGTATATACATAGATACATAAGTATACGCATGTGTGTGTACATAAACTTGTACATATATTTGCAGAGATACAGATACCTAGATAAATATATATATACACACACACATATATATTTGTCTTTACAGAGAGAGATGCATAAAATCTCTGTGACAACAGCTCTTAGAAGCCCCACATGTTCAAACGCTTGCTCTGGACCTCAGACCAGGCCCACACCAAGTAGCTGCTGAGCCTTTGGAGGGTGAAAGTTGATTTTTTTACTGATTTGAGTAACTCCTGAAGGCTCAGGTGCCAGTGGTTTCATGGGATAAATTGGCTGCCCAGAGTTACAGTGCAGAGAAATACTCAGCAGCCATAAGTATCTTCAGAATCCCTCTCGTGCCTGGGGACTGGGAGAGAATCATAGCACAGGTACTGGCGCACCGGCCCTGCATCACGGTGAGATTTTACTGAGAGAATGAAGCCAGTAAGACAATTGCTGTGCACTCTCTAACTATGTTCACCAGGCATGTATGTAGGTAACTCATAAGGTGTTTCAGAAATGGGGTAACTGAAAATCACAAATGGGAAGAGGCTTGCCTTGGAGGTGTATGAACATAATTACTCAGAAAACACTGATTTCCTGCAGATTTTTTTCATCCTAGAGGTATCGCCATGATGATACATTAATCACTAAAATCTTTTTCTCCTGCTCATTTCACTGTACCTGGCAATGGATGCACAAAGAGTATATGGCTGGGGCTACCATATGCCAGTACCCCATCAGGCAGGACGAGGGGTACTAAGAATAACTGATATAAAGTAAAGCAGCCTTAAGCCTGCCATGTATGAAATTAGAGGCATAACCACCAAGCTAGCTGGATTACCCTTTAGCTGAAGTGCCTTAAATCCATTCTGGCATCCTTCCATTCTGAGCTGACTGAAGCGTATTTCATTACAGTTTAAGACCTTAAGGTGCTACAAAGCCTCACAAGAGAAGCAACTCCTCACTTTGAATTTACTGAACAATTCATTATAAATAAAACAGGCAGGCTGAAACCTGTGCCACTTCCCAAAACGCATAGTGTGTCTTATTGTACGCAGATGTACCTGGTGCCGAGCAGTCCTGGTGCCGAGTACCCCAAAAGGATGAAGAAAGATCCCTAGCCCCTAGCTTTTTGATATTATTTGACATAGCTACACACATATGTCTTTTTTATCATCCTCTTTTTGACAGTTTTTTCCGGAGTCCTGTTTGCCAGCCAGTTCATATGGTTATTAGCCTGCCCATATGCCTGTATGTAGTTGTGCTCACTTCTGTGTGTACATACACACACACACACACACACACACAGAGCTTAGAATGGTCTTAGCTGCATTTAGAAGGATGTGCAAGCCAGCAGTCTGCAGGGATACCAGCCCTGCTGAGTATCACGTTGTGGAATGAAGAAGAGCCTGCTGCATCCACAGGCATGTGAGCTTCTCCTCTTCCTCGTAGCCTGCCCAACAGAGACCTCGGCTGTGTGCCAGCTCTGAGAACAACAATCTGTTACAATCAAAAACCCAGAAATGCCTGAGTTTTGGCACCTTGGTTGTAAGGAAGATGGGTATTGTTAGGTCTGTGAATACACCAATGAGACAGTTAAACAGAACTGCATGCAGTGATTTCAGAAAGGTCTGAAGCAGTTACTAGGAGCTTGGAATAGCAAAGCAACTTCTAGGCAAAGATGCCTGTCCACTGGGCTGAGGGGAATAAATAAAAAGCAGATTAAGTCCAAAGCTTTACTTGTTTCCAGCTAACTACACAGAATGTTCAAATGCTTGTTGCTTCAGATTTGCATATGTTCAAGCAGGTAACAAACGACTTCTGTAAGAGAGTCAAAGGCTTTGCTGTTGGTGCAAAAAAAGGTCTGACACAGCATAAGTACAGCAGTATCATAAAATGTCAAATCATTATGGTTTTTAGAGATGCCATCATCTCATGTCAAGGACGTGCCATTTACTGCAAGGACCTGTATCAAAATGATTCAGTGACTCATTCACCTAGCATTTGAAAGCATACTTTTTATTCCATGGCATTTACTACTTTACTACTACTTGGAGGCTTGGGATTTTTTTGGTATGGAACACAAAAGTGGTTTGTTGGTTTTTTGGGGTTTTTTAATATTAGCGTTTCTTTGGACTCCTAAATTCAGATCAGTTTCCAGAATTAAATCTTTGAGAAACAGATGACTAAGTTAAGCATGACAGAATCAAAACAGTGTCATCTGGTTTTTTTCAAAGGTAATTTTGTTTAAATGCACTATGAAGTATGTGAAAGCCAGGTTGAGCTTTTTCCTCTGACAAATCCTGTAGCATTCTACAGTTGCTAATCGTCCAGTTCTCAGGTAAGACACAGAAGCACAACACTATTCAGATAAACACGGATTATTCACCAGTGAGGTCTGAAATGCAATTTCCAGAAGCAGACCGGGTTCGTCAGCCCTCTTGCCGTTTTTACAGAAGACCTTGTACATGCAGGGCCATTAAAACAGGCAAAGCTTGTCACTTGAGGAGGAGTTGTGCAAGATACAGGGCAGAGAGGGAAATTAATTTCACTTTTTGGGTAATAGCATGAAACTTTTAACTTCTAGGCAGAACGCACTGAACCACAAATTGAAGGCTTTTGTATTTAAAATTGAAACATTTTTGCTCTCCTCAAATACCTTCTTTCCTACAGTTCAACCACAGGAGAGTTTTTGCAGCTGTATCATAAGCACCTAACAATTGTGGTTGGAAATAGGGACCGTTCTGCGACTAGCACAGGAAGGCTGGATACAACCGTTGCTGCAAAACATTCCTCTGAAAAACAGGGCAACGGGAAACCAAAGCAAATAGCAGAGGGGTATAGCAAGAGGACATATCCAGGCAGAATCTATGGTGTTATTTATTTTCTTTTGTTTTACAGAAGGCAAATTATGCTCTTTCCATGTTTGATTAAGTTGGCAGGAGCTCAGTTTAGTATCTTGCTCTATCAGCCAAAGAACAGCCATTTTTTCTTCCAGAGTGAGAGATGAAACTTTTATTTCTGATTTCCTCTCGGCAGAAAAATAATTTAGCAATTCACCTACCACATCTGAAGTACAAAGGCTATGAGCAAAAAACCAAAAGTATGTTTGTAACCTTAACTTATGACCTTTTACAGTAAAATAGCTGAGACCTATTTGTCCAATTCTCCTCCTCTGTCAAGCTTATTTCAATTATCCTGCACAAACGCTTCCTCTCATTTCCTGGCCAAAATTTTTCCCCAGCTTTTTAAAGGCTTTTGGACCTTGAACGTTCCTTAATGCCTTGACTCTATCTTGAATCAGTCCCAAGTAGCTCACCAAGAAAACCTGGCTGATTTCTCACTGTTTAGCAGATTCACCATATCTGAGCTCGCATTTCTACTGTAATTGCTAAGAAGTGCTCAACATCTCTTACAGATTTCAGCTTTATGCTTTTAAACATGAAATTCTGTGCTTGCTACGTATGGCTTCGGCTTCATGTTACCAGCTACACATCTAAGCAGCATGGAAGAATTGTCTCTTTCTTCGTTGGTTTTGATATGGCTGAAGCAAGGCTGCCGTGAGGAAAAAAAGTCATCCATTTGATGTACAGCTTTCTGGAGGGGATCCTGGGTTCAGTATGATGACTTAGAGCAGGAAGAGATATGAGGAAGTACCCTGGCCACAGCAGGCCAGGAGACACATTAGAGACCTAGAAGAGAAAGTATGAGATCAGTGTGGGAGGTGGACGTGAAGGATGGAGACAAGAAATGGGAGAAATCTTGGCAGCAGGAGGCACGTTGAGAAGCTTCAGGGAAATGGTCCAGCAGTGCTGAAATTTTATGGATGGGGAACGGAAAGACACAACCAGATATAAATTCACGTCGGACACAGATGGAGGGTGAGATCAAGGCTTGCTCAATGACATGGAAGAAGACATTAAGTGGGAAGCATGTTACAGATTATGGTCCAGACAATGGAGTTCTAGTTTTATAAGTGCATTAAACACAGCTAAACATGGATACTTGAAGAAAAACTCTCATACTGTAGGTTTTTTGAGGCTTTCTTATAACATTTCAGAAGTCAGTACTGCAAGTTTTTCATAGGCCCTATGGCTAGAGAGTCTCTCAGGCAATTGCCCAACTCAGCTGTACTGAAGGAAGACGCTGTCTTTATGAACATTGTCATGACTAACTCAAACTCCTCATTACACTTTACAGAACCTGATTTGCCTTTTACATAAATGAATTAGAAGCAAAATCAAGAACCAGACAACAGCTTGTAATTTTAGATAATCTTTCTATACTTTGGAGGCAACTGTGGAATTTATTACCTTTGTTAGCAAATTTTTCAACCAGTGGCACATTGTGGGGTGCTATGGCAACGGCTGAGGACTGCACTTCCCAGTTATGCCAGATACAATCCTGTGTTGTCAATTCCACCACTACCAAATACAAATCTTTAAATTGGTGTTATTTCTTGGAGTTGATAATGCCTTAAACTTGAAAGAATTTCTATTTAAAGTTCATAGGATTAGCAACTCTGTAATGAGCTGAATTAACTTCAGTGAAAGATTTTGTGTCAGTCACATCCAAGAAGATTTGATAGTGACGAATTTTAGAAGACTGGGAACAATTCCTCCCTCCCTTGACCCTTTGGGGCAGAAAATATAAAAAAAATGCATTTGTAACTTAGTAGCATCTGATCAGCTCTAAGTATGTCATCCCACCAAAGATCACAGGTTATCAATGCTAAGCGGAGTTGTTTCAACACACAGACCTTTTTTTCACTTGAAGCCCAGTCTGAAGGCAGACATTTTGGAAGCCCCCAGCTCTGTACTCCTCTGCCTTGAAATACAAGGGCAATGATTTATGTATTTCACTGAGATTAACACAGGATGGTGTGGTGGTGGGTTTGGGGGTTTTTTGTTGGGGGCGGAGGGTTGCCAACTAGAACAAGTAGCTATATAGCATCACTTATTTCCTACCACTGGATGAGGGCTTCACTGTATTTCACCTACAGAGGACAAACTGGCCTACTATAAAAAGAGTGTATCAGTCCCCTCATTGGATGAGGATGGATTACTTCAGTAAACTCTCATCAGCACAGAAGCAAACACAAAGATGAGTGATGAACAAATGGCTGTTTCCACATAACTCGGGGAAATACTGTTCAAGCATCCATCCATCCATCCATCCATTTGGGTTAAAAATGGGGTTAGTTGCAGAAAGATTGCTAGGAAAACAGCACTGATAGAAATTTCCTGGGTCCTTGAACCTGGCCTTCTGCTGCTATGGATCATCTTTCATCCTCAAGACATACTTCTTCCTCTCATATCATCATAGGCATGGACTCCTAAATTCAGATCAATTTCCAGAAATAAATCTTTGAGAAACAGATGACCAAGTTAAGCATGACAGCACCAAAACAGTGTTGTCTGGGTTTTTTCAAAGGTAATTTTGGTTAAATGCACTATGAAGTATGTGAAAGCCATGTTGAGACTTTTCCTCTGACAAATCCCATAGCGTTCTACGGTTGCTAATGGTCAGGTTTTTCTCTGACTGTACCTTAGAGGAAGTACTTCCTCTAACCATAGGAGTTCTGACAGTTTTCTAGATGCACAGCAGAGGTGAGTGGCTTTTACGTACCTCTTCTGTCGATGCTCTAGGTCATGATGACTTCAGAGGCATGGTATAGTTGAGACCAACCATCTCAGTGCCCAGATGCACAAAGACATTCAAAATGAGTGAATAGGAAGCTGCCGTCACTGATGACTGCTGCTTTCTTAGAGTAGACATTGCACGCTCTCTACAACACTTAGCTTTGGCAGCTGGCAGCTCTACTGTAAAGGAATGAACCATGAGATTATGCTTTCTGAATCAGCAGGAACTCTGGGATATCAGAGTTGAGAAATTTTGACGAACTGCAGTGTTCAAGCTCCTCTTACTGTTTCCTGATCTCTCTCTCCCCTACAGATAAAAAAGCTACATGACGCCAGCCGTGCAAACGTGTTTCTCCTTAAATAAAAGGAGTTGCTGCCAATAGTCTGTAAGAACCTATTTTCTTTCGCAGTCGTTGTATTCAAAAAACTCTGCTATGTCCTCTACTTTATTTAATAAAATTAACATCTGAAACAAGGCATGGTTTTCATTTATCTGTGAATTCTTTAGGCTGTCCCTTTGCTATTTGCTAAGTGAAAAGCCACATGCGGAGTCGCTCCTGGTATTTAAGAAAACAACGTGCAGTTCATTCACATGTGTGTACACAACAACAATACACCTGTGCTGTTGTGCAGAGAAAAAGGACAAGATAATTACATCCTGTCTAGCATGCTGATAAAAAACATTAGTCAAAAAGAAAAAAAAAAGAAGATAACTGCTGTGATAAAATCAGAAAGGCCCTGGAATAAGCCACCAGATACCTGAACTAAGGACACTTGATACAACTGAGTCAATACTGTCTTTGTTGCTTTCAGCTTTCTTTTTGCTACCTATATGAATAGAAGTGTTTTCCCTGGAGGGCTAGCGACGGCCGTAGCGGTTGAATTCTCTGAAATTTCTTTGTATTTAATAAAGGAATTCCTTTTTAATTTTCAGTCTTGAGGAAAGGGCAGAAGTTATAAAACTGGAATTTCTCTGTGGATATCAAGGCTCGCCTTTAACAGGGGAGTAATAATGTTCTTTTTTACGCCGGCAATTAGGTATTAGAATAATAGGCCCCTTATTAATTATCTGGATTAGACAAGAAGTTGCACAACACACATATAAAGCAGGAGAAGAAAGAAATGTAATTTAAGATAAAATGTCCTTCTCTTTCCATGCATAAGGGTCTGAGACTGCGGACTTTCACAGTGTGGCCCAAAACTCAATTATATTAAATTTGTCCATGAAGTAATATCAAAGAGGGAGCAATTGCTTGGAGGGGAGAACCCCAGACAAATAATGGTAATAAAAATAAAATGCAGAAGCATGCTGAGAGCAAATGTGACCAGTGCTGCTGCTGGACTGACAAGAGTGCATTGCTGTCGCTGCCGCATACACTGAGTGCATCCAGTGGGGTACCACACCCCAACCCAATTCTGGTGGTAGCTCCGGGGCAGCATTCTGACAAAGTGCTTTACATATACCTCTTGCGATACTGAGACCGAAACATACTGCCTGCAGACGGCTTCCCTGGGATGAACTGCCTGGCATTCCAGTTGAGGTCACACAGGCTGTGCACACAGCCAAGAAACAGTGTCCAGGCCTCTGCTCGGTGTAGAGCCGTAACAGTACAGCGCCACAGACAACATGCCTGGCCTGCTCTTCTCTCCCGCCAGCCTGCTTGACAAGTGCAACAAGGTCCAAAAGTCACTTAATTTACATGCGTGGTGCCAGGCTCACAGATGACAGCATAAATTAGAAGCCAAGTGGGTTGTGTTCACATCAGGCCAATGCAGCAGACAAACACCCCTGCTTTCTAGTGTTCCAGTGGTTTAGTTCTTCAACTCTTTCCACTCTTTACGGTTTTCAGCCACACGGTCTGCCCATCCCTTCATGAAAATGGTAAATCCAAAGTTCATATGCAAAGAAAAC
>VZTU01005951.1:0-14739 GCA_013400835.1 Zapornia atra | reverse complement strand
CCAGGCTGGATGCCCCCAGGATGCATTTGGCTGACCTCCTCGGGACACTCACTTCCTGGTATGATAATTTTCCACTATTGATTTCTGATTCCCTTCATACACTAACTGACACAGAGTTTGCTTCAAAACAGGGACAAGGGTTTCACATGTGAAACTCCTTTCAAAATCACACACATAAACTGCAGACATGGATGTTATTTTTCTAAGAAGCCAAGGATCTTTTTAAGATCTAATCCTATATACATCGCTATGTAAGGCTACCACAATTCCCAAGAGTTGGTGGGTGCACCCATTTTTGCATATAGAAACAAGTTCAAAAGATGGTTAAGGACAGATTTTATAGAACACTGTTTATTTCAAACAGTTCTTACTACACTCAGATGGCTATTTTGGTTGAGCCAAATGAATCCTCCCCATAGCCAGCAACGTTGAGTTCGTCAGTATAACATCTTGCCCATCAAGGACAATGTCATACAAAAGCTATAGCCAAAAAAAAATACTGCTAGAAAAAGTCAGAGTATCATCCTAGGTCTCTTGATTACACGCTTCAGTAAGTGGAACAGCAAAAATGTAACTGCAAAGAATGACATTTCCATCAAGTACTGGAGCTTTCTGCCAAATTTCTCCAGCTAAATTAAGTGGATGTGTGTCTTTTAAAGAATTAAACACCCAGGACTCTTCTCCATAACTGTACATAACATTGTGTATCGATAACGTGCTGCTGGTACAGACAACTTCAACAACAGTTATGCTGGAAAGCAGCCCTGAGGAAAAGGACTTGGGGGGACTCGTGGGTGAGAAGCTGGACATGAGCCACCAATGTGCATCTGCAGCCCAGATGCCAACCCCATCCTGGGCTGCATCCCAAGGAGTGCGGCCAGCAGATCAAGAGGTGATTCTGCCCCTCTGCTCTGCTCTGCTCTGGGCTGACCTCACCTGCAGTGCTGTGTCCAGCTCTGGAGCCCTCAGCACAGGAAGGACAGGGACCTGTTGGAGCGGGGACAGAGGAGGCCACAGAAATGACCCAAGGGCTGGAGCAGCTCTGCTGTGAAGCCAGGCTGGGAGAGCTGGGCTGGGGCAGCCTGGAGAAGAGGAGGCTCCAGGGGACCTTAGAGCCCCTTCCAGTCCCTGCAAGGTGCCTGTAGGAAGCTGGGGAAGAACTGTTCCTGAGGGCAGGGAGCGATGGCACAAGGGGGGATGGGTTAAACTGGAAAAGGGGAGATTGAGGTTGGGTATTGGGAAGAAGTTCTTCCCTCTGAGGGTGGTGGATCCCTGGCCCAGGCTGCCCAGAGAGGTGGTGGAGGCCCCATCCCTGGAGACATTCAAGGTCAGGCTGGATGGGGCTCTGAGCACCCTGCTCTAGTGAAGATGTCCCTGCTCACTGCAGGGGGTGGCACTAGATGACCTCTAAAGGTCCATTCCAACCTTACACATTCTGTGATTCCGTAAATCCACTTACTCTAAATGATGTTTTGTAGTATCTGGATGTCTCCAGGTGATCTTTTATGGTCACTGAAGCCAGGCTTCACCAAGGTGCTGGTGAGACCCTATTCATAAGGGTTTTCAGAAAATACACTACATGCATTGCTCAGCCTCTATCTACATCTAAAACCTACGTTTGCCAGTTCTGCCTTGCAGAATAAACTGCTGGTGTGGGTTTTATTTGAAGAAGAAATCAAAGAATACTGTTGATGTAATGTCAAGGGGTTCTGTGCTAAATAAATGATAGGAGAGATGAGGTCCTAGCAAGTGTTTGGGTAACATAAGCAAGACTAATGGTTTTTAACTTGGTTTCTGAACAGTGGGACATGATTGATCAAAGAAAAAGAAAACAAAAAACTTGGCTCAGTAACTTCTTTGTATCAAAACTTTCAAGAGCTGAAAATGAGCAGCTGAGGTGAGAGGTGGAGGGCTTAGGGAAGAACCTGTGGGATGAAAGAAGCTGGGCTGGGAAGTTATGACAGTACAGGTCAACAGCTCTGCCTTCTTTATCAACATTTCATACAATCACAGAACACTTTGGGTTGGAAGGGACCTCAAAGCCCATCTAGTTCCATCCCCCTGCCATGGACAGGGACGCCCTCACTAGACCACATTGCCCAAAGCCCCACCCAACCTGGCCTTGAACAGCTCCAGGGATGGGGCTTCCACAGCCTCTCTGGGCACCCTGTGCCAGGGCCTCACCCCCCTCAGAGTAGAGAATTTCTTCCTGATGTCTAACTGAACCCTGCCCTCTTTCAGCTTGAAGCCATCACCCCTTGTCCTGTCTTGCACTCCCTGATGCATAGATACTGATGGGGACTTGGAAAGACCAAGGACATCCTGAGGTAGGGTTGCAAAGACCCCATCTGCTGAGCTTGTGGGGATGCAATAGGATGCATGTTGCTGGCCTATGTACAGTGCCTGAGTGGGTGAGTAGGAAAATTAAATACACCATGTTTAATTTTGCAAACTAACCCGTAAAAGCTCTGCTTCTCAGAGATCTGTAACTTGGCCAGGTAGGGCTGATTTTTGTAAGGATAATTAAAATCAATTCTTAAATGTCAATCAACTTTGCCTCTGCTTTGGGCCAAGTCCTGTAACCTAATTTTGAATATGAAATACTCAGGTATGGACTGGACTTGTGTAGTCTAGAAGAAATGGATCAGTTCCAGACTGAAGTCCTACAAAATATGAGTGAGATGCCAAAGGCAGAAAACTGTGGCTTGAACAATTAAAATTTGGTTGCAATGTCACTGAAATCACACAATGCAAAGTGTGAGATGATATGAGGAGCAGCTGAGGGAGCTGGGGGTGTTCAGCCTGGAGAAGAGGAGGCTGAGGGGAGACCTTCTCCCCACCTCCCCTGCCCTGCCAAGAGGGTGCAGAGAGGTGGGCGATGGTCTCTTCAGCCAGGGGACAGGAGATGGGACAAGGGGCAATGGGCTCAAGCTGGGCCAGGGCAGGGTCAGCTCAGATGGGAGGGAAAAGTTCTTCCCTGGCAGAGTTGTGGGGCTGTGGCACAGGCTGCCCAGGGAGGGGGCTGAGTCCCCAGCCCTGGGGGTGTTTAACAGCGGGGAGATGAGGTGCTGAGAGATCTGGGTCAGCACAGGACAGGAACGGTTGGTTTTGATGATCTTAAAGGGCTTTTCCAACCTTGTGATTCTGTGGTTCTGTGATTGAAGGAAACTACCATCTGGTTTGAACCTTTTTGTAGAAGTTGGGTGCAACAATAGATACAGTAAAGCTGTTCATAAAATCATAGAGTCATAGAACACATCGAATGCGTCGGTGCATCCAATCACCTCACCACAACGTCAAACAGGTATTAGAGATGATGTAGCAAGGTAGCCAGTCCTCTGAGCTTAAACATATCACAGAAGTACATCCTGAGGGTGCTGTTTCAGTTCCTGAAGCCAAATTTAAGGTCACTGAAGTCAAGGAACTCGTGGTGTTACCAGAAGACAAGGTCTCACCTTCCCTGCCTTCTCCTCTGTGTCCAGTTCTGGGCTCCCTAGTATAAAAAAGACAGGGATCTCCTGAAGAGAGTCCAGAGGAGGGACATGGAGATGATGAAAAGCCTGGAGCATCTCCCCTGGGAGGAAAAGGCTCGGACTTTTCAGCCTGGAGAAAAGAAGACTAAGGGGGGACCTTATTAATGTTTATAAATATCTTAAGTATGGGACACAGGGGGACATGGGCAGCCTCTTCTCAGTGTCTGTGGGGACAGGACAAGGGGCAATGGCCTCAAGTTGGAGCACAGGAAGTTCCCCCCCAATGTGGGGAAGAACTTCTTCCCAGTGAGGGTGAGGGAGCCTGTGTCAGGCTGCCCAGGGGGTGTGGAGTCTCCTTCTCTGGAGAGATTCCAGCCCCATCTGGACGCTGACCTGTGTGCCCTGTCCTAGGGACCCTGCTTTGGCAGGGGGTTGGACCCCATGAGCTCTGGAGGTCCCTTCCAACCCCTACGGTTCTGTGGTTCTGTGATTCCTTGGCCATGTGTTCCCAAATACAAGCTCACACCAGATGGAAACATAACTGGGCAGCTCCAAGCAGAAGGTATTGGTCTCCTGGTCCCATCAGTATCTCATGAAACGATGCCTTCAGCACAAGGCATGTTAAAGAGCAGGGCAGGAGGGAGGGCAGAACTGCATCTTTGGCAGCACTGAGGACTCACACCCACTTAAACCAGTGACAAAACCAAGCTCTCAGGCCATGTGATGGCCTGAGAGTAAACAACACTTCTCTACCTCTAAAGAACTGTTACAACAACTACAGTTTGTAAGTCATTTGGATGGTCCCAGAAGGAAGCCATAAAACTACTTCAGGAGCTATTAGCACGCAGTTAAATGCTGTTTCATAGAAATAGTATCTCCTGGTACTTGGCTACCAGGAGAGTCCTCAGTACATGCTAGATTTCACATCAGGAGGCAAGGAACAGCCTCAGCTCAGAGTGGGTATGTGCTGTATCAGGCAAAGGAACTAAAAATACCACCAGACACCCACACAAACCTTCCTGCCTTCAAAGAACAGCATTAGGATTTCTGGATTTGGGTTGCCAGCGCTTCAGGAATTTGCAGTCATGAAATGAAAATCATGATTCTTCTTCTGCTGAGACACAAATGCAGATGGCAGCACAGGGTCCCTTTTGTCTTTGAGTTTATCTCGCACTGCGGTATCACAGAGTGTGTGGGGGTGTTACCTTCTATCATCAACACGGTTCTTTTAGCATCAAGAAGAATTTACAGTTAGCACTTCACGTGGAAATTACAGCTACAGAGGTTACATGGAATCTCCTGAGCTGGAAAGGATCCATAAGGAACATCAAGTCCAACTCCTGGCTCCACACAGGCCCAGCCCAGTCAGAGCAGGGCACTGAGCGCATCGGCCAGACGCTTCTTGCCCTCAGCCCAGCTCGGGGCTGGGACCCCTTCCCTGGGGAGCCTGTGCCAGCGCCCCACCCCCCTCTCAGGACAGAACCTCTTCCTGACACCCAGCCTAAACCTCCCCTAGCAGCTTCACGCCGTTCCCTGGGGTTCCAGCCCGGGGCCCCAAAGAGAGGAGAGAGATCGGCGCTGCCCCTTCGCTCCCCTGGGCAGGAAGCCACAGACCCCAGGAGGTCTCCCCTCAGCCCCTGGGTGTGTTTAACAGACGGGGAGATGAGGTACTTAGAGATCTGGGTCAGCATAGGGCAGGAATGGTTAGACTCGATGAACTTAAAGGTCTTTTCCATCCTTGTCATTCTGTGGCAGAAGACACATACGGCTTCCTCCAGTTGCCAATACAGGAAAAAAAACCCCTCTGTGATCCATAAGCCCTGCAGCTTATCTCAATAGCCAGAAAATCCTGATAACACAGAGAAAAACATATTCCAGAATCATTTTCCCCCTCCTTCCTCCAGCCCCAGGAGAAAACTCTGCTGAAGTCCTCTCAGATTCAAAAACAAGATTGTTAACGAAGTAAAGCCCAGCTAATCCTGACTGCCAGCACAGTCCTGGGGAAAGAGGTCTCCCAAGGAGATAAGATTCAAATCAAGAGTTTCACAGATCAAAGGCACCAGCCAGAATTGTAAACTGAAATGAGTACAGGCGCTTAATAGTCTCTGCAGCACCCATGTTAGGTGCTTGCCACAAGAACCATTTCCATGGAAGCAGAATAATTTGATGCCATTTAGAAATTATTTAAAGTAAAAAAGAAACTCCAGATAGGGCACCGTGGAGGAACCCAACCAGGCAGGGTCAGCAACCCATGGGGGAAACAACCTTGAGATGCCCATAAGCGCTGAAGAAGGGGGAGAAGTACAAGAGGGAGAGGAAACTATTGGAGAGTGTCCAGAGGAGGGCAGCAAGGATGGGGAAGGGTCTGGAGACGATTGTGCTGAGAGGGGTTTGGGGGTCTTGGTAAACAGCGAGTTACTCATGAGCCAGCTGCGTGCCCAAANAGGACAAGGGGGACACAAAACCATTGGAGAGTGTCCAGAGGAGGGCAGAGAGGATGGGGAAGGGTCTGGAGGGGAAGACTCCTGAGGAGAGGCTGAAGGCCCTGGGGTTGTTCAGCCTGGAGAAGCGGAGGCCAAAGCAGGGTCCCTAGGACAGGTCACACAGGTCGGTGTCCAGATGGGGCTGGAATCTCTCCAGAGAAGGAGACTCCACACCCCCTGGGCAGCCTGTCCCAGGAATCCCTCACCTGCACTGAGAAGAAGTTCTTCCACATACTGGTGTGGAACTCCCTGTGCTCCAACTTGAGCCCATCGCCCCTTGTCCTGTCCCCACAGACACTGAGAAGAGGCTGGCCACGTCCCCCTGTGTCCCACCCTTCATTTATTGATAATCATTGATCAGATCCCCTCTCAGGCTTCTTCTCTCCAGGCTGAACAGCCCCAGCTCACTCAGCCTTTCCTTACAGGGGAGATGCTCCAGGTCTTCAATCATCCCCGTGTCCCTCCTCTGGACCCTCTCCAGGACATCCCTGTCTTTTTTATGTCAGTAAGGAACATCAGGAAAGCACGACAAAGCCAAGGGCGGCCAGAGGAACACCCATGGTGTAAGTCACAGCCAAACTCTGTGCATACATGTGCGTGGGGGCAGGAAAATACGACCCTGGAATACAGAGGAAAATGGTCTCCTGCAGTTTGCTTTGAGACAGTGTTTGGAAAAAACAGAATCTACAAACAATGCTCCATGAATCAGCATGATTGCCTCCAAGAAATACCTGGCTGTCATTGATTCCCTCTTTCAACCGACGATCACAAACGCTGGCTAATTACTCTGGTCAAAAGCAAGTAGCTGTGCAAAGCAGGAGCAGCATCTCAGCATCAGCTGAACTAAGCAGATGAGAAAAGATCTCAGGGATCCCGGAAAAGACCTGAACAGGAAAGTCTAAATGAAGATTTTGGCATTCATTGCATGGTGCCATGCCAGGCTTTTTCTTCCCCATGTGATGGCTGGACTAAGCCAAGAAAAAACTGAGCAGGGTGCTCAGTAGATGCTGCCTCTCAAACAGGCAGGAATCTGCCAGTCAATGGTATCTGTTATATTTTATGTCCTAAGGCACCTGCATCAGTATGTGGAATAACTTCACAGCGATGGTGACGGAGCCCTGGGACAGGCTGCCCAGCCCCACCTGGAGTGTTGTGTCCAGTTCTGGGCTCCCTGGGATAAAAAAGACAGGGATCTCCTGGAGAGAGTCCAGAGGAGGGACATGGAGATGATGAAAGGCCTGGAGCATCTCCCCTGTGAGGAAAGGCTGAGTGAGCTGGGGCTGTTCAGCCTGGAGAGAAGAGACTGAGAGGGGATCTGATCAATGGGGATCAATAGCTGAAGGGTGGGACACAGGGGGACATGGGCAGCCTCTTCTCAGTGTCTGTGGGGACAGGACAAGGGGTGATGGCCTTAAGTTGGAGCACAGGGGGTTCCCCCCCAATCTGGGGAAGAACTTCTTGCGGTTGAGGGAGCCCTGGGACGGGCTGCCCAGGGGGTGTGGAGTCTCCTTCTCTGGAGAGATTCCAGCCCCGTCTGGACACCGACCTGTGTGACCTGTCCTAGGGACCCTGCTTTGGCAGGGGGTTGGACCCCATGAGCTCTGGAGGTCCCTTCCAACCCGTACGATTCTGTGAGTCTGTGATCTGGTTTCTACACATGACAGTGGCTTTTCCTGAGTGGAAAACTCAGGAAGAGTCAGAAATTGCAAACCACCAGCTCTTGCAAATGAGTGCTTAAAAACACGGGCGCTGTTAGCCCTGCACCCCCTTCACTGGGCACCCACAGGTTGTTGATCCCCGAGCTAAAACACTCATCCAACACCAGGTACAAGAGAAGGCAAGGGAGAGCAAAAAAAAAAAGTCAGGGAACCGAATGAGGCAGCACAACTGATTGAGAACATTTGGATTTGAGTGATTGAACGATATTACAGGGAACAGAGAGCTCATGGATTGCAGAGCCAGCATCTTTCCAACTAATAAGACACCTTCCCAGATGAAACTGCTGATGCATCCAGGAAAGGAATAAGCTAAACATGAGAGAAGGACACTTAGAAGGGCAAAGGAGGTTCAAAGTCAGACAAGAGCGTCCATAAAGAGAATGAATTTTCTATCACTGTCTCTGGATGTGAGGAGTCTGAATAACAAGCAAGAATAAATCAAACCCTGACTGGCAACAGGAAAAGAAATGCTATGTGGTGGGATGAGCTTTAAACCCCTTAGTTTGACAGTGTTCAAGTATGAAAGGGGAGCGAGGGCTGCAGCATACCCCTACAAAGAGCAAGGGGGGAAACAAGGCTCACCCGTTTGCTGGAACAGGCTGCCCAGAGAGGGGGTGGGTGCCCCATCCCTGGGGGTGTTCAAGGCCAGGTTGGATGGGGCCCTGGGCAACCTTGTGTAGCTCCAGGCCTGGAGGTTGGTGGCCCTGCCTGTGGCAGGGGGTTGGAGCACTGTGACCCTTGGGGTCCCTTCCAACCCAGACCATTCTATGATTCACTCCAACAGGTCTCAGGACTGTGGAAAAACTGAATTTCCAGGGCAACTCAGCAGTAACTTGTTGCGTTGTTAACGGATGAAGCACAGGAAGAGGTTCTGGGAAACACCAAGGTGATGGTTTAGCATAGGACAGGAATGGTTGGACTTGATGATCTTAAAGGTCTTTTCCAACCTTGTGATTCTGTGACCCCATAGGCACATAAAAAGGTGGTGTGGAAAGATGTGGGGTTATGGAGGCAACCAGAGGGATACAGAACATCTCAGGCAGCAAGTAATTACAGGGGATTAGTTTCCCAAAATGCTAGGTGACAATTTATAGCACAAAGTAACTATTTTGGACCTCATTACAACCAATAAAGCTGCAGTAACCACTGGACTGGAAGGCTTGACAGCAGAGAGAAGGAACAGATCCCCATTTAAATACATCCAAGTCTCCTAATTCAATCCTGACTGCAGAACGCCTTGATTTAAATAATTGATTTTCACTTGTGTGACGTTTGTGCTTTTCAGCTGTCATCTTCCAGAAATACCAATGTAACCAAAACAGGCATCACTGGAGATGTTGATTTTTCAGGAATATAACTTGGAAAAATTAAGGAATTTGCATATAGATGATCCACTTATATTCACTCACAAAGTATCAAAGTGCTTTTCACACNCGGCGTCCAGACGGGGCTGGAATCTCTCCAGAGAAGGAGACTCCACACCCCCTGGGCAGCCTGTCCCAGGGCTCCCTCACCAGGGAGAAGTTCTTCCCCACATTGGGGGGGAACTCCCTGTGCTCCTACTCGAGGCCATCACCCCTTGTCCTGTCCCTACAGCCCACTGAGAAGAGGCTGCCCATGTGCCCCTGTGTCCCACCCTTCAGCTATTGATAACCATTGATCAGATCCCCTCTCAGGCTTCTTCTCTCCAGGCTGAACAGCCCCAGCTCACTCAGCCTTTCCTTGGAGGGGAGATGCTCCAGGCCTTTCATCATCTCCCTGTCCCTGCTCTGAACTCTCTCCAGGAGATCCCTGTCCCTTTGATCCCAGGGAGCCCAGAACTGGACACAACACTCCAGGTGGGGCATGAGCAGGGCAGAGCAGAGGGGGAGGATCCCCTCCTTTGACCTGTTGGCCACACTCCTTTTGATGCCCCCCAGGATCCTACCTGGGCACACTGCTGGCTAAAGCAGTGGGATGAGAAAGGAAACAGCTACAGTGTTGGGAAAAACCTTGAAAGCAAATTAAGAGCTTCAACTCCCCTTGCAATCACTGGGAAGACTAATAAAACCGTTAAGGAACCAATATAAAAGTAGCTACAGGATAAAGGCCCCATCCCTGGTGGTGTTCAAGGCCAGGTTGGATGGGGCCCTGGGCAACCTTGTGTAGCTCCAGGCCTGGAGGTTGGTGGCCCTGCCTGTGGCAGGGGGGTTGGAACTCTATGATCCTTGGGTCCATGGATCCAACCCAGCCCAGTCTTTGATTCTATGATTAGGGGGAAGTTATTTCCAGAGAGATTGGTGAGGGGCTGGAACAGGCTGCCCAGAGAGGGGGTGGGTGCCCCGTCCCTGGGGGTGTTCAAGGCCAGGTTGGATGGGGCCCTGGGCAACCTTGTGTAGCTCCAGGCCTGGAGGTTGGTGGCCCTGCCTGTGGCAGGGGGGTTGGAGCTGTAAGACTCTTGGGGTCCCTTCCAACCCAGACCAGCCTGTGATTCCATGATAAAGACAAAAGCCGATACAACCCAGACACATCAAGATCAAATTGTGTTGAACCAAAATAGCCTGGCACAACTCAATAAAGACAAGTGCAAGAGCAGGGCGGGCCGGGTTGGTGTGGGGGAGGTATGCTGTGAAAGCAGAGAATGAGTAGCTAGACTGCTGGATGAGGGAAAACAAACCTAGAGGGTATATTGGATCAGAAATGAATGTCAGTCAACAGTACAGTGAAAAAAAAAAGACACTTCTGATTGTTTTCATAGAGCATCACGTGGAATAGAGCATCACTTGCTTTTCTACAGCATTGACAAGGCCAGGGATTGTCGAGTCTGTAGAGAGGGAAGTAAATAGATCTGAGTACTGTGGGAAGCTGTAAAAATAATAAAGTGATTTGGAAAGGATACAATCCCTAGGAATGGATTAAAGGTCATTGTTCAGCCTGGAGGAAAGAAAAGTGAAGGAGAACGGAACACGGTCCCGTCAGTGACAGCGGAGATGAGGGGATGGGTTATTGTGCACATCCTCTGGAGTGAAGGAAAGTATCTTCATTTGCCATAGATGGAAAATAGTTTAACTAAATTGGTTAAGCACCCCCTACCAGCTACCTACACTGGAAGACTTTAAGGACAAATTGGAAATGTATTTGTCAGGGATGCTCTAGAGACACATTATCTTGGCTCAAGGAAGGGAATGGACTGGAGACTCTTCCAAGCCCTCTACCAGCTCTTTCAGTAAGGAAAGGTGCCTTGGAAGAGCAGGTTATTGAACCTGAGGGTCTTCAAAGAGTCCTTCACTTTCCCAGACCCTGAGGGTTCCATTTCAGTATTTTTTTGGAACACAGAAGAAAATTTGGAAGACAAACATTTCTAACATGACATCAGGAGGGGGCAAAAAATAAATGACTCCAGGAACTATCAATCACTTAGCCAGACATCAGCTCTGGACAAAACAGAGGAACATGGAATCAGACTTGATCTGGACTTTAAAAGGACAGGAAGAAAATTAAAGACAATCAACTCAGTGTTATGGAAAAACAAAGCTGATTTCATTCTTAGATGAGATTCTAAGGTAACTGCTGCAACGTAACAGGCAAGCTTCCATTGAGCATGACGTGTTGATTAAAAAATTACCACCATACCATGTCAACAGACACACTAAACAGATGCAGAGTTGGCCAACTGACAGATGACTAAAAGCAGTCATCCATGGAGAATCAGCCATAACAAAGCTAGCTGTAGTAGGGTTCTGCTGGTACAATTCAAGAGGTCAGCAATAGATCTGCAAATTAATATAATTTATAAGTCCTAAGAAGGACATTGGGGTGCTGATCAGTGACAAGCTCAACATGAGCCAGTAGTGTGTGCTGGCAGCTCAGAAGGCCAAACATGTCCTGGGCTGCACCAAGAACAGTGTGGCCAGCAGGTCTGGGGGGGGTTCTGCCCCTCTGCTCTGCTCTCATGAGACCCCCCTGCAGTGCTGCCTCCAGCTCAGGGGTCCCCAGGACAGCAAAGACATGGAGCTGTTGGAGTAAGTCCAGAGAAGGCCACAAAGATGATCAGGGGCTGGAGCACCTCTCCTATGAAGCCAGGATGAGAGAGTTGAGCTGGTTCAGCCTGGAGAAGAGAAGGCTCCAGGGAGACCTAATTGCACCCTAATCCTTAAAGGGGTCCTACAGGGACAGGACAAGGGGTGATGGCTTCAAGCTGGAAGAGGGCAGGGGTAGGTTAGACATTAGGAAGGAATTCTTTACTCTGAGGGGGTGAGGCCCTGGCACAGGGTACCCAGAGAGGCTGTGGAAGCCCCATCCCTGGAGGTGTTCAAGGCCAGGTTGGATGGGGCTTTGGGCAACGTGGTCTAGTGAGGGTGTCCCTGCTCATGGAAGGGGGATGGAACTAGATGGGCTTTCAAGTCCCCACCAACCCAACGCGTTCTGTGATTCTATGATAATTACAGATAAGATTTGTGAATGGTGCTCTGGGTGGCAAAGGAAGAGGACAGGCTGAGGATACACACCAACTGGGACTGCAAAGGGCTCTCAAAGTAGATTTCAGTACAACCAAATGCCAAGGCACTCCATCTAAGAAAGAAATTCTGAAAGCCAGAGACCCTGAAACACAACCTGAGGTACCACCAGGCCAGAAACTGCCCAACACTTCCCAGCTCAAAGCCACATGTTTCAACATACCCATAATAAAGGCTGAAAGACCACTTGGTTACAGAATTATGAGTTTCCTACAACAGAATGAGTTATTGGGTGTGAAAGGACCTTTTAATTTAGCCAAGAAAAGGCTTTTTGAAACAAGAGTTGAAAACTAATTCAAATTAGGCCTCCATTTTTTAATCAGGCAGGGTAATTAATTGCTGAAATTATATTAAGAGTAATGGCAGTCTTGAGATCTTCAAACTAAGACTGACTGTCCTGGTAGAAGGTAAACAGTAGCCCAAAATAAACAGTCATTAGGCTCCTTTTCCACAGAAAATCTGTGCAGTGCCAGCAAAAAATCTCCAGGCTCTGTTCTTCCATGGTGGAAGGAGAGATAACATATCTACACACAAAGATCTTGCAAGGCTTAATCCAGAGAGGTCCAGAAAGACCTTCCAAGAATCTTGGACAGAAGCAACTTTAATGGTTCTACAAATGCAAGTTACAGCATCAGAAAGGAAAGGGGACATGTCTTTCACCACCTTCACAGTAGTGTTGGAGACCAAGATGGAGAGGACATGATTCATGCTGGACACTTTGCTAAATGGCATAGAATCACAGAATCACAGACTGTGTTAAGTGGGAAGGGACCTTTGGAGCCCATCTAGTCTCATCCTGCAGTGAACAGGGACATCTTCACTAGAGCAGGGTGCTCAGAGCCCCATCCAGCCTGACCTTCAATGTCTCCAGGGATGGGGCCTCCACCACCTCTCTGGGCAGCCTGGGCCAGGGTCTCACCACCCTCAGAGCGAAGAACTTCTTCCTAATGTCTCATCTAAACCTGCCCTGCTCTAGTTTAAACCCATCACCCCTTAACCTATCACTCCATGCCCTTGGGAACAGTTCTTCCCAGCTTTCCTGTAGGTCACTTGAGGGACTGGAAGCAACCAAGAACTCTGAAGGGTTTGGGCCTTTTCTTCAGAAGGTGGTTGTAACACAAAACAAGGGCTTTGATTCACAAACCAGTAAAAACTCCAGAGAAGACCAACCTGCTGTAAAACACTCCAACAACTTTTTAGAAAGCCTGAAGCAGTTAGACCTGATTTCTTGATGGTAATGCTGACAAACACACAGGGAAAATCCAACTCTGGGAATCAAGACAGAAAAGCTGAAACTCAGATGATAACAGACGTGATACCACGTTTATCTGTTGAGTCCACCAACATTAAGTCTACTACCACAGAAGCAGCCAACACAAATCAAGTGTCTTCTCTAGAACTTCGATTTCTCTGTGTGTGTTATACACAGACAGTGAAAAAAAATCACAGAATCCCAGAATCACAAGGTTGGAAAGCCCTTTAAGCTCATGGAGCCCAACCATCCCTGTCCTGTGCTGACCCAGATCTCTCAGTACCTCATTTCCCCTCTGTTAAACACACCCAGGGGTGGGGACTCAGCCCCCTCCCTGGGCAGCCTGTGCCACAGCCCCACAACTCTGCCAGGGAAGAACTTTGCCCTCCCATCTGAGCTGACCCTGCCCTGGCACAGCTTGAGCCCATTGCCCCTTGTCCCATCTCCTGTCCCCTGGCTGAAGAGACCATCGCCCACCTCTCTGCACCCTCCTGGCAGGGCAGTGGAGGCACTGAGAAGGTCTCTCCTCTTTCTTAGGGAAAGGTGTATTTTCTTGAGCTTCCAAATGAAACCAGTCCATGTTCAGAAGCTGGGATTTGGCTGTTGACATTATAAGGACAATAAATTATTTCCCAAATTGATAGCTCTGAGTTTTAATACTTCAAAAATTCTGAAGATAAGTCAAATCAAGTGCAAACCTGAGCTTTAACCAACTCTCCTTACATTGTTTTCAGCTCTCACTGCATCACAGTAAGAGCAAGGATGACTGGCTGGAGAGCTTGGAGGTGACCCTGTTCTCATGGCCAAGTGACCACCCTTTGAACATGGTACTGGCCACCTCAGGGTAAGAGTAGGGCACACATAAGACAAGCCTGATCTCCTCCTCCAAACAACCACAAGGCCAAATGGAAACCTTATTCCAGCTGCCTACACCACACAACGTTGAACCTGGAAAACCTGAGAAATGTCATATTTTTCTTGTAAAAGCCATTAAATGTCTCATTAAGTCATGTCAGGAGAGAGAACTGAGGAAAATTATTTGCAGGATAAACTGCTACAGAATAAATGTTCACATAGGGACCTATTCCAACATAATTGCACCTTAAATACTCACAACTTAATTCCAAATGCTTTTTGAGGGGGACAACTCCTCAGAGCCTGCCTCTCTGCGTAGACACTACAGTCACCTTGCTTGAAAAATCAGCAGCAGATGTAAGGACTGATCTTACTTTGTCCACCTAAATGGCAGAAGATCATCAAACATCCTTGGAGACATCATAGAATCATGGAATCCTCGAATGTGTAAGGTTGGAAGGG
>VZTU01005947.1:10082-25731 GCA_013400835.1 Zapornia atra | reverse complement strand
AGATGGCCTTGGTTCAAATTACATTGTTTTATCTTGTCTTTATGCATGCCACAAAGATTTCCCAAGTCTTAAACAACTGCTCTGTGTCAATCAGCTACTTTTTATTTAGCAGATCATGTTCTGTCTACTGTACTTTCCTGCACTTATCTGTGCACGCTCTGGCTGACCTATTGGTAGGCTTGATTACTTTTTTTTCTTCAGCTTTTTCTGTTCACGTGGGTGTGATTCACTGGGTTTTTGCACGGGTATTGAGTATTGGACTTCCAGGAGAGGATATTTCAGTCACTCAGTGCAGCAGACATCGTTGGGGGCTATACATATGGTAAACGTGAGTGTAGTAAAATATCTTATTTGTGATTTGATGTTGAACTAATTCTTAATTCCTGATTGTATAAAATGTTGAGCTCTGTTTCGCATTCATGATAGATTGATTATGTAAAAATGTGTTGGCAGTAATTTAAATTACTGTGCTTGTAAGGCAGGGGGGAGTGGCTGCACAAGTGGCTACAGGTATATTTCTTAAATCTAGCCTAGAAAAGTAACAAATGATGGCAGGAGAAAGAGTGTAAAATCTACCCAACTAGATGGTCTTCGTCACTGGGGTTTGCTGTTAAGAGAATCTTTTTATGCCTAGCAATGTGCTGCTCTTCCCTGAATATTAGGTGTTCTAAGTGCAGGAAAGTCTCCTCTCCCACTGTGTGTTAGCCAGAGGCATACTGGGGGAGGCCTCTGGACTCTTGAGGAAAGTCATTTCATGGTATGGAATGGAGTTTTAACAATAATGGAAACAGAGCCGCCAAGGCTAAAGATTCTGTCTTCTAAAGTACACTGTAAGACTTTGCTCTCTGCATGGATTAACAACCCAGGCAGAACAGCTGTCAATATGACTGAGGATGTATAGCTGAGGTCAAAGGACTGTGTAGGTGGACATACAGAAATACATGTTGTTTACTGATGAGGATTCCTTATTTTAACAAAAGTTAACAAGTAATGAACTTTGAGACAATATGGACTGAATGACTGACTAGCTTTTAATACAGATAGCCTAAGTTAAGCTGAAGATGCATGTTTTATAAATGTGGTGGGGAGTTTTGGGGGTGGGTAGTATTTCTTAATAAAAGAAGGCCTGAAAAAATACGTTAAGATATTAGGAAAGATGGACAGAGATGCTAGGGGAAGAGGGAGTGAAGTCATCATTCCTTTAAGACCATTGTATACTTACACAGTGGGCCAGCTCTGTACAGGTGCCACTGGAACACTTTATTAATTTGCCTGAGACTTATATTTGTGTGTAAGCAATGTACTTATATTTGTGTGTAAGCAATGTACTTACTTGTGCGTATTTAGAGTCATTTCTGTGAGGTCTTGAATCCTAGTTGTACCTACCATAAACTGCTCAAAACATAGTATATTCTGAGTAGAATTATAATATTCTTCTTTTGGCAGTGACTGCTCCTAAGTAAGGTGTATCTTTGACTGTTGAGACCAGATGTTTTAAATGGTTTTTGTTTTGATAAGATGGCATTTCCCAATTAAATGATAATTTGCTTGAAAATGTAAAATCTTTCATATACCATTCTTGATTGCTGAAAATAAAGTTTTCAAAAATCCATCTTAAAAGGACATACAAAAGTGTTACAAATATGAAATAAACAGGTTTTATTTGTAGACACACTTTTGGAGGGTTTTTTGCATTATACAATCACTCGATTTACATCAATTTTTATTAACTGTTGCTTGAAATGTTACTATGAACTGTAAAAATTCTACTTTTTCCCTCAGTCACAGGTGAATCATCATTCATCTAATAATGAAACCTATCAAGAAAGATTGGCACGATTAGAAGGTGATAAAGAGTCGCTCATACTGCAGGTATGTCTTAAAGAGAACATTGTCTGTGTAGTTGATATTCAGGGTATAAAAGCTGAAGTGAGAGAGTATTTTCTGTTAAGCAAATGTTAGCAGGTCACCAAATGTAACTGACATTTAATCAGGAATTCATTTCTGATTTGTATAATCCATCTAATTGGTTTCATGATGGGGTAACTGGGTAGAGGAGAGGGAACTAACAGCAGTAAGAGGGAGAAGAATGACAAAGGAGAAAAACCAAAACAAACCAACTTAAAAATAATGGTGTGAAGTCCCAAGCCAATGTTGTGGTAGTGTTTCTCATTATAGATTTGCTAGGGTTTATCAGCTGATTTTCTAAGTTCTGCATGTCACCATTTTTAATTAATTGGAAGACTGGCAGGTAGAGAGATCTGGTATTTTTCCTGCTTGTATACTATACCAAAGTTGCTTTACATCATCAGGAAGCATGGGGGAGGTAAAGAGGGGAACAAGAAAATTTGACAGTACAATGCATGCATAAGCTCTTCCAGGTTCCCATTTCTCAGTTTGCCAAACATTTTACAAACAGATCACCTATGCCATGTAAGTTTTCCTCCTGGAGAAAACAGATGTTCATAGAATCATAGAATGTTTTGGATTGGAAGGGACCTCCAAGATCATCCAGTTCCAACCCCCCTGTCATGGGCAGAGACACCCAGGTTGCTCAAAGCTCCATCCAACCTGGCCTTGAAAACTGCCAGGGAGGGGGCAGCCACAGCTTCTCTGGGCAGCCTGTCCCAGGGCCTCACCGCCCTCAGTGTGAAGAATTTCTTCCTTGTATCAAATATAAATCTATGCTCCTTCAGCTTAAGGCCATTCCCCCTTGTCCTGTCAACTCTGTGCCCTTGAAAACAGCCCCTCTCCAGCTTTCTTGTAGGCTTCTTTAGGTACTGGAAGGCTGCAGTAAGGTCTCCCTGGAGCCTTCTCTTTTCCAGGCAGAACAAACCCAGCTCAGACTATCTGCATAGGAGAGGTGTTCCACCCCTCTGATTGTCTTTGTAGCCCTCCTCTGGACTTGCTCCAAGAACTCCATTTCTATCTTACACTGGGGACCCCAGAGCTGGATGCAATATTCCATGTGGGGTCTCACAAGAGCAGAGGGGCAGAATCACCTCCCTTCACCTGCTGGTCACACTGGTTTTGATGCAGGCCAGGATACAGTTGCCTTTCTGGACTGCTGGCGCACATTGCTGGGTCACACCAGCACCCCCAGGGCTGTGCTTCATCCATTCTCCACCCAGCCTGTAGTTGTGCTTGGGATTGCCTTGACTGAGGCCTGTGCAGAACCATGCACTTACAACTTACGTTGAGTAACTTAAAATTCAAAAAACCTTTTTTTTTTTTTTTCCTGGATATTTTCACTGTTGCTCAACTGTGTATTTAAAACTGAAGATGAAGATTCTTTAAATGGTCTTTTTATATCTTTTCTCTTTACACTTACAAAAGCATAGGATAAGCATATATATTTATATCAAATAAAACTTAACTATACTGAGTAGGTGTTCTCCCTACTTTCAGTTACAAGTTTCTGTAAGCGTGTTTTATCCTGTACGTTCTGTTCTCACTTGTGTTAATTTGCTGAGCAGAATTCTCACTGCTGTTAAGTTTAAATAAAAAATAAATGGTTTGTGAAGCATAAGTTAGGCTTGGTTGGGGTTTTTTTCATTACTGTTAAACTCAAATTGTTGTGAATAAATCTAGGGAAAAAAATCCTAAATGAGAAATAAACTTCAGGTTGGAATTGAAGTATTTAAGTGTGTGCCGCAAATTCCCTTTTTTCTGACAGGGAATAGGTCAGGGGAAACATCACAACTGATAGTTATTAGAATACCTTTTATTAATCAAGTAGTTATTAACTTGAATTAACTCTTGATTCTGTTAATAATAGCAAACAACTTTTCACAGAGCACATTCACCTTTGGCACAGTTCACTCGCATACATGGGAGCACACTCATAACTGGAGTAGCAATTAGGAGACCAGACTCATCTGTTTGCTCAGAAGCAGAGGTTGTACGGATGCACCTGTGGCTTTGTCCCTGAAGGCCTCCTTTTTTCATCATATATGTGTATACTCTGTATTCTTTGCATATAGCAGTCACTGGTGCCTTGGATGTGGTTCATGCTATACAGCAGGCTTTTTATGGTCGCGTGTGCTCGTGGGATCATACAGATTTGGCAGGATCTTGGTGTTCAAAGTCTATCAGCTTTTGTGCATGTAACAGGACTGGTCTCTGGTACTTTTTAAGTTCTTGAAGATTGTTATACGCTACTGCTCAGTATGTACTCTTCCTGTCTTTGTCCTGCTGATTTTTAACAACTATTGATTCATCCACACAAAGAGGTACCTATAGAATGTAGTCAGCCAGACTGGCAAAGGAGGATGTTTTACAACAGGGTTTGGAGACCTGCCAAGAATTTTTCTCAGAAGGAATGTAGTAAAATCAGATGTAGAAGTTGCCTTTCTCTTGCCTTTTACTCCCATTGCACCCCCAACAAATAAAGAGGCTTACTCAATATTTATGCATTTTGCTATCCCACTGCACAGTACTGCTGTAGAACTCCAAAACCCCCAGGCAAGTAAGAGAGATGAATGTCTCAGTCTAGCAGAGGAACATCAACCATCAAAAATAACAAAGAGGTGCTAAGATGGACCTGGGCTTACAACATGGTTTACACCAGTTCTGCATATTCTATCTAGGCAGCCGAATATATGGAACACAGCCTGCTGGTGTAAACCTGGCTCCTGGGTGCCTTGAAGGATAAGAAAGTGTTGGGAAATGGAGCACTGTTCAGTCTGCAGTGGCGACTAGAAATGCTACAGTATCTAGGATAACTTCATACAGCTCAGTGCTGGTGTATAGGAGCTAACATACTAGTAGATATTAGGTTTGCTTGAAGTTTTTTTTTTCCACCACAAAGATGTGTGAAACACTTATACCACTTGATTTTTATCTTACTGTTCAATATGCTTCATTTAATAGGTATTTACAGAAAACATATTCTCTATGGGATGACCCTTGTGAGTGTGGCACTGCTAAGGCAAGATGTACTTGCCAGTGTAGCATATGCTGAGGTTACGTTCTGTGTGCAGCCTCCTGATTCCCTGAAGAGTCTGGCAGATGTCATCCTGAACAGAGGGGAAAATATGAGCTCAAAGAGGCTAATGTGCTTCTCAGCCTAACTACTGGAACATCCAGCACATGCTTCTAAAGCTGCTAAGGTTTTACTGAATTCCTTTGCAGATCACATTTAACAGGGAGTTTTCCTTACAGGTTACAATGCTAGTTGGAACCTAACCCGACACTTTAAGTAAAGCTTGTTTTCTTTCTCTGGAACCTGTATCAGACTGAAGGAGAAGTTTCAGGTTGTTTCTTCTTCCTCTCTGACCTCATATAGGGGTTTTCTTGTGTGCCATCATTGGTTTAACTAGAGCCAACCAAAAAAGTAGACAAGCAACAGACTTCCTTGCAGGGAGTTGTCCCCCCCACCCCCACCCCAGCTTGGATGTGTTCCCCTGCCGTCTACCTCCACCCAGTCCTTCCCATCATCTCTCATCATGCACTCCTCTGTATGCTACAATACAGCCAGCTACTTTAAAGGCAAAAAATATATAGTTCTCTTTTTTCTTTTGCTTTGTTCCTGCTTCTTGTCATTATGTTTGCAGGTAAAACAAATATAGATCACTTGGTCACTCCCTCTGCAGCTTCCCTGATGTGAGTTCAATTATTTGTTGATTGGGTTTTAGAAATGCTGCATAGCAGGTACATCTTAAAGGTCTCGTTTCCACATAANTTTTTTAATATAAAGGTGTTACAGGGCTGGATGTGAGAGCATAGATAAGTTTTTGTTAACACATTCAATTCAAACTGGAGTTAAACACGGATTTATTTTTTGTTTGAGAACTTCTTTTTCTAGTATAATAAAGCCTTTTATATAAATAAATAGTAAAAAAATAATATAGAGTGTATGTGTTGCTTAACGTAGGAGCGACCACTGTTTTTTTTCCACATCTCTCTAATTTTCTACTGACTAGGGTTTTTTTCAGCTCTGGAAGCTTTGAGTTAGGCTGCTGGGCTTTTCTTATTACAGACTCACTGGTCTGTACCACCATTCCCACAGTTCTTTACCAGTATTGCGTATTGTTTCTTTTCCTGGGATTCATTGTCTGTATCTCACTTCTTCTGCTTTCATGTTTTGGCTTGCAAAGCCTGGGAATTTTTCTTGGAATAGAACTTTGCCACTGCTAAAACATGCCTTTTGCTCATTGCATTCTTTATAACTTCAGAACACTTTATTGATAGGTAAGCTGTTTTTCTGTTCTTGTGAGGAGTAAAGTAATTGGTTGGTTTCAGAATGAGCAGTTTTATTGTTTATCCATGTTAGAGAGTGAAATGTCAACAGAACCTGAAATGGCAATGCATGCTTCAAAACCACTTAAAATATTTTCAGTATCCTATGTTCTTGTTTAGTTCTTTCTAATTTTTCAGAGTTTACTGGACTCAGGCTACATATAGGTAGTCTTCCATTTCTTCTTTTTTTTTATATTAAAAAAATCAAGAGGGGGAGGAGGGGACAAAGGGTGGGGTTGAATCAAAATATAGGTAAGACTGAAAACGTGTCTATCTTGATAGAGCAGGTTGCTGCAGTGCACAAGTATATTAAACCATTGAGGACTTTAAAAGAGAACTTGCTGTTAAAGTGTGCATTTGGATGTTAATTGTCTATGGTAATTGAAACTTATTTACAGTCAGTTCAGTAGCATTGTGCTCCTCTTCTCAAATTACAGGTGAGTGTTCTTACAGACCAGGTGGAAGCTCAAGGAGAGAAAATCCGGGACTTGGAAATCTGTCTTGAGGGGCATCAGTTGAAACTGAATGCTACAGAAGAAATGCTTCAACAGGTAAAAATCTGGATTAGAAAGGTTCTTGCATAATCTCTCCAACAGAAGGGGTAAACATACATGGTCGGCTTTTTTTCATGTGTGAGTGCCTTGAGCAACAAGATGAAACAGAGAAAAGATACCTCATTTATTGTTCTCATGTTGCTTTGCACTGGTGTGGGTTTTTTCCTCCAATGAATGTTTCTTTGTTTTTCTGTTGCAGAAATGTTTTACTGGCTGGTTGCATAATACTGTACGTGGCAGCATGTAAAATGAAACTATTGTGTCTTATTTGTACTGTGCTGACGAACTAAATTTGGACATGGTTGAGTAACTGGCTAGACAACTTAAATGTATCTAATATGTAGGAGCTATAAGATTATTTCTTACTTATCTTCTGTTTTCTTATTGTTTTGAAGCTGAGGTAGTAAGTCAAAATTATGAGTTTTCCCCTTATTTTTGAAAGAAAATTAGTCTAGAAAGACATACTTTATTTTAATTGACAGTTTCAGGCTATGTGGTTTAAGTTCTGCTCTTTCATATTATATGTTGAGGGAGCAGAACAAATGATAAATTAAATACCTTACATTTCATGTGTTGCAGTGGAGCTGCCAGGTCCATTGATGCAAAAGAACTTTCCCAGTGCAATTTTCTGTTATTGCAGATGCAGGTCACCCACTGCTAATACAGTACATATATATTAAAAGTAGATTTGAGACTGTAAATGATCCTCAAAATCTGCACAAGAAATTTGAGGATAGTTGCTGTTCTCAAACTTACTTCCTCTCCCCATTGTATTATAAATTTATTATTTTAGTCTATGGGAAATACATAAATCTATGAACTATTCATAGCTTTAGATTACAGTTTGTTAATCTATATAAACTTATTTTACTATGACAAGGGTCCGTGTATATATGGTATAAACAGTAGAAGCTTCTATAAGATAAACTTGTATCCTAAACCTTTTAGTTATAATTCTCCAAACTTCTGTAAAAACAACTTTATATCACGCACAACTTTTGCAGCCCAAAATGCTCACAGCTGGGAAGAGTTTTGCTCCTATACTTAAATGAGAGTACATTTTTAAAAATACAAATAGCAAGTGTCTTTTACTTTTTCAGTGAGATCTGAAATTATATGTCAATAACAGCAACTATTTAAATTATGGAAGTCTTGAAACTTCAGGAAGGCATTCACAATAGAGTATAGAAGTTTCCTGTTTCAATCTAAAACTAGGTGACTTTTGCTAAAACTGTTTATTGTTTTTTTGACTTAAAATTTTCTGCTTGGGTAGTCTTCTGAGGAACCTGTCAATTTAAAGCCTGATGTAACAGAACACTGAGGCATCTGAAAGTAGGATATAATAATGCATGTACATTGCTGTTTCAGTGAAAACATTTGAGCCTACCCGTCTGGTATTAGGCACATGCACAAATTGCTTACAAAGCTGATCCTAAAGTGATAAGCTACAAAAGTCTGTACTAAAGCTAAGGAAGTCAGAGAATCTTCAAATATGCTTAACATAAGGCTTAAATCTGTTTTGAGATCACTTTGAACAGGTATAATTGTTGCAAAATGGTGGTAATTTCAAATTATTCTCTTTTCTGTACACATAGTAAATAGCAATAAGCTCAACTTTGGTTGTTTTGTATCAGTTTGGAGATCTGGCATTTGAATATAACTTACAGAAATACTTTCTAGCTTGCTTGTGGATTGGTAAATTTCCAAGGGACTCATGTCTCACTCTTACACTATGTATGATAGCCTGAGTTTGGAGTTTTTTAGGAGGGTTACCTAGGCCACAACTTGGTAAAAATTTCTGGTTTATTTTAATCCTATTAGTTTGTCAATTTGAACTTTGCATGGATATATGTACACAAACACATATGCTTAGTATTTTATTCCTAGTGTGAGTGATGTACTTTAAATAGCTGGACCAAATTAAAAAAATAAATTCAGTGTGCAACTGATATATTTAAAATTTATTTTCTCACTGGAATGATAAAAAATGATGTTGAGTTAACATTTTAGCTTTATGAACAGTAAGAAGAGCAAATTAAATTAAATACTAGAAGTTGATGAGGGAATGGTAGTTGTGATATCTTTCTCACATTAATTGCATCTCCCAGTAGTCAGTGAGATATGGGAAACCCAGATTGACTGTTGAGATTGAGAGATCTAGAGAAATTATTCATTTATTATGTCTCAACATAGGGTCCTGTTTGTCTGTAATACATTGTGAAGGCTCTTTTCTCAATTTATCTTGCTGAAAAAATTACCCTCTACTGGGACTGAGTTGAGATTTGGAAAGAAGCCTGATAACACAATCATTTATGTAAGTTATGTGGCCAACAGGCCTTCTTGCAGTTAATTTGTCAAAGGGAGAAAGTATCTGGCCTCAGGGACTTCAATAGGCTGATGGATCAATCAGGTTTTGGGGAATATTACATTCAGATCTTCTCATACAGCAGTTGCCAGCATCCTGTATGAGCTGGCAGGGAGGTGAAAGATACTAGTGTTGTCACTGAGATTTTTCCATTCAAAACTATTTAGTAGGTCTTTCAAGACAGTATTTATTTATTTTTGCAGGAAGTTAACTTATTTCTAATAATAAAAAATCATCTAGCTCCATGTACCTAAGGAAACATTCTTGCTTTCCAGGAAGACTTCTATTATCTTCCTGAGGTGCACATAAACCCCAATTTTATTTCATGGTTCTGCTTGTTTATTCACAATATATTGAACTCCACTGATATACCTTTGTGAACTTCAGTTGGCTGCTGCTTCTAAATGGAAAATGGAATTCTAAAAGTAATGGTTCTAGCTTAAAATCTTTAATGTATGTTAGAACAACTAAGCTAACTGCAGTATGGATAAGCATATTATTTACTACTTTGGAAAAACTTCAGAGTCTAGGATAAGCCCTGTCTTTTTAGTTTTGAGAACTGTGAGAAAGGCGACTGTTAATTCATTCTGTGCCCAAAATGCTGCAATGAAAAAAAATCATACATTTTGTTAGGATAATTTAATGACCATATCTGGTAGTTCCACCTCAGAAGGGGTGCAGAATGCTACCTTGCAAAATAGTTTTTGCTGAGTCTGTGCTAGCAGAGACTTGTCCACTTCTTCAGGGTGGGGTTACTGGCTAAAATCCTTCTGGCTTATGATTTATGCATGGTTGTTTTGAACCCTGGTACAAAGTGATTGTGGAAACACTTTTGAAACAACATCTAAAATGAAATTTATATGAATTACATGAAATGTCTGTTCAGCATTTAGGGTGGACATTTTGAATGTAGAATGGTAGCAACAGACACTGCAGCTTCCGTGCAGAAAATAATGATTCTTCATCACTCTGAGAATGGTGCAATATCCTTTAGTTGAAATATGAACTTGTTTTACTGACTCTAATGCTCATCAGACTTCTTCCTCAGTGACTGGGAGAAAACAAACTTGGGGTTTAAAAGAAGGGGAAGTTTTTCTGCTGGATTAGCGAGTTCAAAGAGCTCAGAGAAAAGGTCAAAGTGTGGCATAAGGGCAGTGGTGATAGGGGTATTTGACCTAGCTGTTTATGAAACCACAGCCAAAGAAAGCACGTCTCTGACGAGTTTGAGAAACAAGAGAATCGTGTGTAACAGATGCAGAGATGCCCTGGTGTGCAGTTACAGAAAATGCATGTATATTTTCATGAGGTATGATGCTTAATGGTGTCAAACTCTGCATTTTGCTTTTGTAAGGATACTTGTTCCAGTACAGGCTCTAGTCAAGAAAAAGCATTTTTCCTCTTGAAGGTGTTTGCATTTTCTTTCTTTAAAACAAAGTAGGACTCACAAAAGTCAATGGCAAAACTTTAAATCAGTCCTCAGGTATGGTTCATGTTTTTTCAAGACACAGGTTTCCCCAGTCAACCTTCATAGTAATTGTTAAGAGAAAATTTTCTGAAGCGTGACTGGGAGCAAGACGCCAGTTTGGCCTCACTGAATTGCCTTGCAGTGGTGTCTCTGTGTTGCCATCAAACGTGTAAACCATATGGAAATTTCAGCCTGCATGAGTAGTTAACTTGCACTGCCCCTCAGCACATTGCAATGAATGTCTTGAAACAAATAAAAAGCCCCTCCTAGAATTATCCTAGGAAAACAATTAATGCTGTGTCAGTCCCTTTCCAATATATCAACTGGTTTAAAATGTAACATTACAGCCAATTTTAGAGAAGAATGATGTGCATGTGTCTTATTCCAAGTTTGTTTGTGGCATTTCTAAGTACTGTCTCCTAGTCAATTTTAAGAAAGAAAGTTTTTAAGAGAAGAGATGGTCTTATACATCTGCTGTGTTATCCTTGGGGGAACTTCCTATCAACTTGCTGTTGACTTTTCTTTACAAATACAGAGCAGAATCGGAAAGCAAAAGTACTTGTTGCTCTGGAAAGTAGCCTAAGTTAACCTACACCAGAAAGAACCAGCCGTGCATAACGTAAACACATTGGTGTTATGGAATCTATGCTGTCAGTCTTGACAGCTGCATTAAGTCAGTTTGAAAAGTCTATTTTCAGCACATACAGATTTCACCTCCAGAGTTTTTTTAAGTGCGTTTGTTTTGGTAATTATCATGAGTAAGAATAGTTAGTTACCTCTTTGCTATTCCAGCGCTGCATTTGATTTATTTAACAGAGACTGGCATCAAAGCCCTGTGACACAAAGTGTAACAGCCTGCAGTTTGCTTTGCTAATCAAACTGCTGGTCTATGTGGAAATGTTTTTTCTGTATCTAACCTGTACCAAATCCTAGAAGTAGTTTGACTGTTTGTTTCCACCTTCCATCTTGTTTCTGACCCGTAATTGCTCTTGTCAGATGCTTGCATTATATAAACGTGGTTGTGTCTTCTATCAGGTAAAGTCCCTTGCAAAGTACAAGGCACTTGGCTTTAGGATTCTTTCTGCCTTAAAACCGCACATGGAAACTGAAATGCTGGAATGCAAACAGGAGTGAACTTCTGTTTCTCATGTTAGTTCATGACCAAGTTCTGCCTGGGTGCAAGGAGCAGGGGAAAGTGCCAGGCAGTGCCCTTTGTAAGGCACACAAGAGGATCTTTTAAAAAACAGTGGATCAAAAGAATGCAGGGAGGAGCTGTGTGAAAATAGGAACTTGAATCCAATGTTGTTTAGTGTGTACCTGTTCTGGTTTTGTGATTGCCTTACACTCAGGGGAGACAGAATCACATCTTGGTTACAGAGTACAAATCTGGTATGTATCTGCTTGCTTCTGAGGAACTTGACTGGCTGTCAAGAATCATTCCTTCAACTTTCAATTGCCTGAGTTATCTGATCTTAGATGAATTTCAGCACTTGTTTATAGCATGCAGTAACTTCTTGCCAGCAGCTAGCTTACTGTTTGAGATTTTGAAGTGTGCTCTGTGCTGCTCTGGTTGTGAGGTGTAAGGTTTTTAGAGAGCGCTCTGAAGCTGTGCAGTTTATCTATACAGGTGAGCATTATACTGCTTTGTTATTTTACAGCTAATATGGGCACAAATCTGTTCATCAGGCATGTGCAAGGATCTGTTCACATTGGCAGTGCAATGGGAAGTTCTGTCCTTTCTGTTGCTTAACTATATAATGGGTAAATGATGAATTGGAGAGCTGTAATTCACTCTCTGCTACTGACTTGCACCATTTTATGGTGATTACACATGGACATTGCTCTCAGCTGTGTTTTCAGTTAAGCAAATATCTTATTTCTACCACAGCTGACACACACAGCACTTGAAAAGTGCAGTCCTCATACAGGGTGGTTCTTGCTGAACTTTGCTTACCAGGTAGGTAGCTTGGTCGGTTGTTCTCAACTATTTTAATAAGGGTGAAAAGGTGAATTTTTGAGTGTTGTGTTTTGTACAATGCACAAGTGCAAAACGGGAACTTTGGTTGAGGGTTTTTTCCTTGCTCTTGACTAAAATCTTACTTATGGTTTCTCAATCAGTGTTTGGCATGATTGTTTCTTCTGTTTTGTGGAGTGCTGGAATTTTCTGTGCCTGCAGCTGACAGCTTGGAATAGCATAGTGTCCTATTTCTAAGCTATTTTCTGTCCTGTTAAATTTTATAAACAGCTTTGTAAGAATTATATATGTCTAAGACAACAAAATGTGAAAGTGAAATATGTAACACATGTTTCAGTTTCATTTGGGATATAAAAAAGCATGGTTAAAGATTTTAGAAGTATACAGTGTGCATTTTAAAAATACTTGTGTTTGGAAATGGTTTGGACCAGTAGCTTGGAATAGTTTTGCTGTCCATTGATCTGTGAGTCATCTTTATATATATTCCACTCTAAAATGGCTTTTTTCCCTTAATTTTTAAAGGTAAAACATTTATTAGGAGAAAAAAATAACCAAACCTTGCATTAAATTAAACTTATAGTGCATTTTAAAATTAAGTCCAAGTATCCTTATAAAATGAGATTCCCTAGAATATATTCTATTTTTGTTCTGTATTTCAGGTCTTTAAGATCCTCCTAAATTACCATTTTGCCTGTCTTGTATTATCTTTTTTGCTTTGAAACCAATAACATAAATTTGTATTTTCTGTTCTTAAAATTGCATATTTATTCTGGCTGAATTCCAGTTGCATCATACCACTGAAATACACTATAATTTCTCTGGAACAAAATGGGTCACATTCTTAATGAGCTGTTCACTGTGAGCATCTGCTTGAAGATGAAAATAATTGCTTCCAGATGTTACCATTTCAAGAGAGGACATTTACTTTAAACGGCACTTTCAAAGCAAAAGTTAGACTCTCTAGATGCAAGAGAAATTGTCAGCTGTTTTAAATCAGTGTAGCTCCATTGAAAACAAACTAGGGATAGCTAGCTATTTTGTCTATTTTAAGGCAAGAGTTTTATGCCAGTTTACACTAGTTCAGGATCTGATTCTCCAGCTTCACAGAAAATGGTAAAATTTGGAGTTGATTTAAAAAAAATAAATAGGTGCCTTCATGCTTGCTTATACCAGGTAGCATCTTACTGTTCACATGGTGCTACTGAACTAGGAATGAGTGGTGTCACTCTCCATTGCCATAACTAAGTGTCATTTAGGAGTTTGCAGAAAAAGTAAGGAGTAATGCCAGATGGTGCACTTAAAGGGTAGATCTTTTGTTAAAAATCTCTAGAGGGATGCCATGTCACTTTGCCTTATTAAGAAATCTTCCTGTTGTGTCATGGCACACTTTGTCAGTGTAAAAAAACCTCTAAATGTTATTTCAGTTCCACAGTGAATAGAGTCTGTCCATGGGGCCAAAGTCACCTCATCCTGCTAGCCTTTTTGATGCTCAGTGGCCTTATTTCATATCAAAGTTCTCATTTATTAGGTACGTCTTAGTCTGCAGAAGACTGCCATGTTAACAGCTGTACATAGCCTGTTCCTGTACTGGAACGTACCTCTGGAACTTGTGCAAATTAGTGTTTTCCTGGAAGATGGAGGAGTTATTTGTAATAATAATTATAATCTGTAATCACCTCTGTAGAAAGCAGCTACTACTGGGATTTCACTAGGTAACTGCCTCTTAGTTTCTCAATAAAATATGTCAATGCACTCTTTTCCTGAATAGTGCTTGGCTCATTCAGAGAAAAAAACAAACCATGAGGTTAGATTTCTGTTTATTTTCCCATCCATGCACAAATATCATTCTCAGTGTCAGCAGGAATGGGCATGGCACTGGGAATAGTGGGTGGCTTAGATAATTGGTGTTGGTGTTACAGTGCAGATGCAGTATAGTACTATTTTTAATTTAGGCAGTATTCCCCACCAGACTAAAACGATTTTGATGTAGAGCAGATTTGGGTTCCAAATAAACTTTAACTGTATAATTTTTTAAAATAACCTTTGTGGCTTCCTTGGCTTCAAGCTGTGATCTACAACATACTGTACAGTCCATGGAACAGAAAGACATGAGAAAACAATATGATGGACAGGGCAGTTTCTGATCGCTCAGTACCATCTACATAGATCTAGAATAATCATGCAACTTCAGTTAAGTCAATTCCATGTAATTCAAAGCAGAATCTGCTGTGATCAGAAAATAGTATGGCCAGTAGGTGTAGGGAGGAGATTGTGGCCCTGTTCTTGGCATTGGTGAGACCACGCCTTGAATACTGTGTCCAGTTCTGGGTTCCTCACCGTAAGAAGGACGTCAAGGTCCTCAAGAGTGTCCAGAGAAGGGCAACCAGGCTGGTGAAGGGGCTGGAGGGCAAATCCTATGAAGAACGGCTGAGGGAGCTTGGGATGTTTAGTCTGGAGAAGAGGAGGCTGAGGGGAGACCTTATCATCGCCTACAACTACCTGAAGGGAGGTTGTAGAGAGGTGGGCAATGGTATCATCAGCCAAGTGGAAAGAGATAAGACGAGGGGAAATGGCACAAAGCTGCGCCAGGGCAGGGTCAGATTAGATGTGAGGAAAAAACATTTCACTGAAAGAATTGTCAGGGCCTGGAACAGGCTGCCCAGGGAGGGAGTTGAGTCACCTTCCCTGGATGTGTTTAAAAAAAGGGTAGATCGGGTACTTAGGGATATGGTTCAGCATAGGACAGGAACAGTTGGACTCAATGAAGTTAAAGGTCTTTTCCAACCTTGTGATTGTGTGATTCCTCTGTGTGTTTCATATGATCAAAATGCCAGTAAGAGTTATGAATTGCCATCAGTTTTTTAACCAGTTAGAAACCTATCGTCTTTTGCAAAAATTAATTTGGCACTTGAAAAGTTAGGAATTCATTTTTTTCACTAAGGCTTTAACTCCTGAATGTATTATTTTTTTTCCTCTTTTCAAGTGGAGGACACCAACAGCATTTTATATCTGTAATACACTTTAATAAAGGTTGACTTTTTTTTTTTTTT
>VZTU01005947.1:0-10068 GCA_013400835.1 Zapornia atra | reverse complement strand
TTTTTGCTTTGGCTTTCTTAAACTGAAAGATGCAAAGAAGCTGTGAATATTTAATGTTTTCCAAAACCAGTGATTTCACTCTGCCCAAAGTATGCCTTTCTCTGCAATCTGAAAAACAAACTCAGGACATACAAACTGAAGTCACGTCCAGTTGTTTCCTCTTGTGCTGGTTTTGGCTGGGGTAGAATTAGTTTTCTTTGCAGTGGCTGTTTTAGGTTTGTACTGAAAACAGTGCTGATAACACAGGGATGTTTCTGTTATTGCTGAGCAGTACTTACACAAAGCCAAGGGCTTTTCTGCCTCTCACCCCACCCCACAAGCTAGAAGGTTGTGGGGGCACAAGGAGTTGGGAGGGGACACAGTCAAGACAGCTGTTCCAAACTGACCAAAGGGAGATTTCATACCATATGATGTCATGCTCAGCATATAAAGCTGGGGAGAGGAGGAGGAATGGTGGGACGTTCAGAGTGATGGTGTTTACCTTCACAAGTCACCATTATGCGTGATGGATCCCTGCTTTTCTGGAGATGGCTGAACACCTGCCTGCCTTGGGAAGTGGTGAAGGAATTCCTTGTCTTGCTTCTTGCGTATCCTGCTTTTACTTTACCTATTAAACTGTCTTTGTCTCAACCCACACATTTTCTCACTTTTACTCTTTTGATTCTCTCCCGCATCGCACTAAGAGGGGAGTGAATGAGTGTGTGGGTCTTAACTGCTGGCTGGGGTTAAACCATGGAACTTGTTTACAGTGACACTTGGTTTGTGTCAGTTATTGCCTTTTAGATTCCAGTTAGATCCTTCCACTTTTCATTCAGTGCTGTTCCCTCCAGAGTGTGCTGCCCTCAGAAGTTAACAAGCACTACTTCGTGTAAACTTTCAAGTACTATTAGCATAACAGCAAAAATGTTGCGTCTCTTCGGTACTCGATTTTGGTTAGGGTGCTCATGCTGTAATAAATCCTTTATTGAATAACACGTGTTAAGCAGTTCTGAAATATTTAATTGTAATACTAAAACATAGCTTTGTCTGAGTATTTGAGTAAATACCCAACTCTTTTGTAATGTGTCGTGTGAAGGTCTCTATAGTGTTACGTAGGTTTGTGTTTGTTCAGCCTTAGTATTCTTTTAGGATTTCATGTCTTCCCTGGGGATTAACTCTGCCACATGTTTTCTTCAAATGGAGGGAGGGGGGCACAGTGATTTAGTGATTAATGCTGGAGAACATTTAGGTGAAAATAGTGTCACAGTATGAACAGTTCGAGGTATACACACCGTTAAGAGAAGTGGGGAGATTTGCTTTCATGTCCATTTGCCAATCACTCCATTTTATTTTTTTCCTGCAGTAAATGTTTACATCAAATCTATCTTGCTCCATTGTATTGCAGTACTAAGTGTGACTTTTGAAGAAGACAATAATTTTGCTTCCATGTTGAAAGTGTTAAAAGCTGGCATAGAGACTTTTCTATGGGTCTGCCAGTAAATCAAGTAGCATTCTGTCACTGCTCAAATAACTTAACTGGACAAAATGTTCTGCTTTGCTTTCAGGAGTTGCTAAGTCGAACATCGCTAGAGACTCAGAAATTAGATCTAATGGCTGAAGTTTCAGATCTGAAGATTAAGCTGGTTGGTATGGAAAAGGAGCAGAGTGAATATGAAGAGAAACAGAACAAAGCTGAGGTGAGTTTCTTTCATTAGCTCTTATTTGTTTTTCTATCTTGTGTCTATGGTACGCTGTCATACACCTGAGCTTTTGAGCTGAATTCAGGACTGCAGTAGGATCTTCCATGCTGACAGCACAGTCTATATCACTGATCCTGTGAATTCAGTGAGGAATATGATTATGCATTTTTGGGATGTGGTTTCTTTTCCCCTCTCTCATTATGCTTCAAAGGCTGCTGTTTGGCTTTAATCAAGACACAAAATCCCTTCCAGAAGCATATATTACAATTGGTGCTCACTTAACCCTTTCCACAGAAGCTGGCCTTTCATGGCTGTGTGAGGCCTACCAGGGCTCCTCTATGTCCTTGTTTGTGGCAGAGAAGACTGTCAGCTCAGTAATATCAGGAATGCTGAAAACCCTGAGGTGATCACCCCTGGTGTTTTTACTGCATTTGTGGCACTTGGGAGGGCAAGGCAAGGGGCAAAGCGTTTTCCTCAACTGGATCTTTCCCCTTCTGGTTACATAATAAATAGTGCCAAAAAAAAATGTGCATTGGAGGAAATTCTAATCATTACTCCTCTTCAGATGTGTAAAGTTCTGAACATCAAAGAAGCTTTGCTTTTTACCGTACTGGTTAAGAAAAGAGAGTATGATGTGGGGAATCATGTGCAAAGGATCCATTTTGCCAGGATTACCTGGCCAGGGAGAGTTACCAGGCCCAAGATTTCTACTTTGTTGACTGTGAAAAAAGACTTTATGTTCTATGTTGACTTAGGAGAATTTGAAATCCAGGCAGTGTTGGAAAACCGTTTGATCTCCATAATGTTGATGGTAGAATATTTGATAACTGTGCGTTAGTAATTTACCTGCAGTGACATAATACGTTTGGGGTGTGTTTGTTTTTTGACTTGTTTAGCCTCTGAAGTTTTCTTTAGAGATTAAAAGATAACTTAAAGAGAGAAATTTCTGGCAAAGGCTTCGAGCCAGGGAGGCACCAGCTGCTGTTTTAACCATCTGTGGCCTTCTCATGCTCTTTCACCCACAATTATCAGTTTCTTGTATACAGGAGTGCTACGCAGTCTCAGACAGCCTGAAAATTAAACAGGTCTGCGCAGCACCTAATTGCTGCAGATGGCTGCCACCTTTCCAAGAGGCCTTCAGCACTTCCATTACATATCATATACTGGGAGGAGGCTGCCTATACTATTGCAGGACGTGCATGATCAGCCTGACTCCTGAAAAGCAACAAAGCTTTTGAGTGTATTTGTATTGAGAGCACTTTGAAGTACGCAGTAGGTCTGGTCCTGCACTAAGGGTAAGGCTGTGACCTGTGAAATCCTTCTGCCACTGCAACAAGGTGTGTGGCCCCTTTGGATGGAAAAGTTGAGCTTTATTAACCTGGGAGCCTTTGTTCTATTGCTAAGTGATAGGAAACGTTCTTGCTGAGATGGAAAAGCATTCTAATCTGATGGAAAAGTTGAGAATTGTTGTATTCAGTATGCCCTGAATTATTAACTAGCCTAAGGTGTGATTAGGTTTCTGGCCTGTTGAAAGCAGCCAACCTGTATATACAAAGCAAGGAAAATGGGTGTTGTCAGTAAAGCTGTGGGAATTAAACAGTATTTTTGGTTTGCTCGTTAGGCCATTAAAAAAATTATTTCATGTTGTCCTGAACAAGCCTGAATCTGATTTCTCAAGTTGAACAGGGGCTTTTTTCAGTCAAACTGGATGCTTACGTGAATTCTACTGCTTTAAGCCTATTTAAGCTCCTTTTACTGTAAATTTTACCAATTTTCAATACAAACATCAAAATTAAATTTATTTATGTATTTTCTTTATAACATGAGACTATAACTGCTGCTTAAATTGGGTAGTATCTTTGAGTGTCTTCTGAACTCCTTGCCTCCATTGCCCAGCTACTCCTCTGTAGTAAATAAACCACTCATGTTCACCAACAGTCTATGTTTAGTTTGCTGTTGTTTATGCATACATAGTTGTGTTGGGGGTGACCTAATTGCTTCAGTGAGACAGTTCTCCAAACTGACAGTGACCAAATGAAATTAATCTTCTTGTAATTGTATCTCTGAATGTCGTGGCTACTACTACATGTTCTTACAGTGTACAATGCCTCAAATGAAGTTGTAATTAGTATTTTTACTTAAGCGGAACAAAGCTGTGAGTGACAGGTAGAGCCTTTCTTATAGACTGCAGCTGGCCAATTGCTGCTTTAAAGACTGAGTTTAGGATTGACAGAGGTGAGCCAAGTTGTGATTTTTATTGCTGCTATCAGAAGTAATAGTCATCAGTTTTCACCCTACTGTGTGTGTTAGAGGCATCCAGTAGTTAAACCATTTTAAGCAGCCTGTTAATTATACTTCATAGATGACCCTGCAATTTCTAAATATAATAACAGGGTATAGAAAGTTTAAAATTAAATGTAACATTGCAGAATAATTAATCTGAAACATTTTTGCTCTGTACTCTAAATTTATGTCACCTTATTTCACAGCAGCTGTTTCCCGTCACGTAGAATTTATCAAAATTATTTCTCTGGTTAGGTTGGGAGGAAACAAAATAAATTAAGATGTCCTTCTAAAATACGAGCAAGTTTTAATGTGTCGGATTTGTGTCACTTTATCTTGTGCAGCTGTGGTTTAGTTTTGGTTTTAGTAGCAGCAAAGAGTGTATCAAGCATCTCTAACCTCCTCTCAAAGGTATTAATTTCACACTGAATGCCACTTGTCTCTAGCTCTTCAAAAGCACATGCTAAATTTAAAGTGCCATTTATATATATAACACAGGGGCTGGGAGAATAGCTGCTTGTAAATGGACAGTCTCACTCTTGGCTCTGTCATTGTAATTCCTTTTTTGTGGAATAAGGTTCTACTCTTGCCATAGAGATGCTGTGAAGCTTGTCTTGTACCCAAGAAGCCTTAGAAATTTTATGTTTTCTTAATGTACCAATGTATGAAGGAACAGTGTTACCAAGGGATTAATGGCAGCCTAAATGCCTGCACTAGCTGAAAAAAGAGACCTCCTATCACTATCAGGACACTGCAGGAGTAATTGTCCATTTTGACTGGTTTAGAAGCCCTTCCTCTCCTACCTTTTTCTAGCAGGGGTCAAGCTTTGTGGGTTTTGCTTCTTCATACTGAGGATCTAAGTTTGCCATAAAGCTGTTGGGAAGTGTTTTTGTGGCTCTTGTGTGGACAATTCTGAATTAAGTATGTAGTTGTGGTGGTTTAGCCCTGGCTGGAGGCCAGATGCCCACCAAAGCCAGTCTATTACTCCCCTTCCCAGGTGGACAGGGGAGAAAATATATATTAAGAGGCTTAGGAGTCAAGATAAGGACAAGGAGAGATCATTTTATCAGTGACGATATGGGCAAAACAGACTCAACACAGTGCAGGAAAGAACTATTCTAATTTATTACACTACACTAGAAAGAACAGTAAAGAACCGGAGTCGGGAGCGCAATCAAATCTTAAAACCAATGCAACCAGATCTTAAAACACGTTCCCCCCACCACTCCCTTCTTAGCAGACTTTAATCAGAATCTTGCTCCCTTCTGCCCCCCTGCTCGCAGTACGGGGGGGGCAGGGACTGGGGAAAAATGGGGTTCTCAGTAGCACCTTCCCCCCACCCCTCCATTCTAAGCAGAATTCCCTTTAGCCATGATTTTACTCCCTTCTTCCCCCCCTGCTCGCAGTACAGGGGGGGGCAGGGACTAGGAAATAATAATGGGGTTCTCGGTTACTTCATGAGCTGTTTTCCTTTCCCAGATCTTAAAACACCTCTACCTCCCCACCCCGCTCCCTCCTTAGCAGACTTCAATCTAGTCATGATTTCACTCCCTTCCTCCCCCCGATCACAGCACAGGGGGGCAGGGACTGGGAGACGGGGGCTTCGGTCAGTTCCTTGCAAGTTGGTTTCCTTCTCGGCCGGGGGGGGGGAAAATCCATTCCACACACCCTCCCCCTGCTGCACCGTGGGGTCCCAGCACTAGAGACAGTCCTCCAGGAACTTTCTCCGTGTGTCTCATCAGCTGCTCCGCCTGGATCCCTGCTGTGGCGGGCAGCAATAAATCACAATGTCTCTCAGTCCCACGGGGTCATCAGCCTCCCCCCAGTAAACCTGTTCCAGTGCAATTCTCTCTCTCTCTCTCTCGCTCATCTCTGTAGGTTCCAAGTGCTGGCAGGGGCTTGCTTCAGCGTAAGGGTCACAGTGTCTTCTCTATGTCTCCACCTGCTCCATCCAGCGTGGAGCCCCTCCACAGGCTGCAGGTGGGGTCTCGGCCTTTACCATGGGGTTTCTCCACGGGCTGCAGGGGCATCTTTCTCTCCGGCACCTGGGGCGCCTACTCCCCCTCCCGGCCTTGGTGTCTGCACAGCTCGTTACATCTTCTCACTCCCTTCTCCGGTGGCAAAATGCAGCTGCTTCCGGGTTGTTTTCTCCTATATGTGATTCTCAGAGGCGCTATGACTATCTCTCACTGGCCTGGCCCTGGTCAACAATGATTCTGGCCTTGGATTATTTACACTTTGGAGCTCCAGAGGATTCCAGCAGCTCCTCACAGCAGCCATTTTGTGCACCCCTGTTCTTTTCCAGCACCCAACCTCACAAAACCACGACAGTAGTTCATAGTTACTTGCAATTTCAAGGAAACTTGAGTCAGTGAGCCACTGTCTCCCACTGGGAAGTTGTGTTTCAGGCGACACAACAGACCAATTCAAGGTACAACGTATTAATGTTAGTAAATTTTCATGCTGTGAAAAGAATTAAAAAATGAGAAGCCTTTTCTACCTTGAAACAATAAACAACTGTAAAGGCATATATTGCAGCTGGAGTTCATCTCATCTTCTTCACACACCTCTTATCCTTCATTGGGATAAAGATCTCTGCCATTTCTCTACTGTCAAATTTGCCCTGAGGGACAGGGAGGCAGTGCATCTCCCATGTCCATTTTTAATGGGAGGCAAAAGAGAAAAGAATTACAAGGCAGCAGCAGGAGTGTTTCTGAACTCTCCCACATTGCCATAACTGGAGCAGTGGTCAAACAAAACCCAAGCATAGAAGATGGAGGCATTGTGCATAGTAACTGCAACTAGCCCTATGGGTGACAAAAGGAAGAGGTAGGAGGATGTTCTCACCGCTGTCCTTCTGTATTGCTGCAAAGTGGTTAATATTGCCACAGAACATACAAAGGACATGGTTTCCCCTGGTGAGCTGATGCTGAAAGAGACAACTTTTCTTACCTGTGCAACACAGGCAAAAAATGTCACAATCAAAAAGACTGAATATCACAGAGTTGGAGTGCTGGGGCCCAGTACTCTCTAAACTTTCTGATAATTTATGGGACTAATTCTCATTTACATGCATTAAAGGCTTTTTTGGATGAAAGAGGACAAGTAATAGGTGTTGTGATCCTGATTGAGAATAGTATGTTTAAATTGAAATAAATGCAACTGCTTTTCTGAATTTCATCTTAAGCACAGTGTCCTAGAAAAATCCTTACCTGATGCAAAACTCCTTTATCTAACGTGTTTGCTTTTGGAAAGGAGTCTTTGTGTTTAAAGCTGTCTGCGGATGCTGATGCAGTTTAAGATTAGTTATACAATACCTATTCTAATACTATAACACTTACCTGGTTGGAGTTGTGTCCTGTACTTGCTGTTCCCTAACACTGAGATTACCGGCTCACTAGAGAGTTGAGATTACAAGAGGGCTGTTTTGCATTATAATGAAGACAATATATTTTTTTAAAAAATTACTACATCATCAGTTGTTCTGTCCACTAAAGATTTTTCATTCCTTTGAGAGATTAATTAGTCTCACAGAATTTATTCCATTTGAGAAGATTGAGAAATCACAAAACATATGTTGTTAAAGAATGTGAAATAGAAAGGCGCTCCTAACTTGCAATACCTGAGAAAATACCCAGTGCTGTTTGCTACTGAGGAAATTTAAGTGAAAAGTTATATAGATTTTCATACTTGTCTTTGCTTTGTTTTCTTTAGCTGGATATTTTTTGGTGTGTATCAGTGATACACAAATTCAAGAAGCTGGCCAGCAAATCCGTGCACTTCAAAGTCATTGCTCTTTCCTCTGTGTTATCCTTTGATAGATCCTTTGTATGTTGCTTAACTCTTCATCCATGTCAAAATACTGCCTAGCTAGCAAGCTTGGTAATGGAGTTACTTTTCTGACCCAGGCTAAACCTGGAAACAGAATTCCTTCACTAGTAAACTCTGTGTATAAATTGTGAACATGTAGGTTATGGCCTTAGCATTTCTTTCTAGTGGATGATTTGGCTGTGTAAATGAATGCAATCAAGTCCATTTCAGCAGAAGTGTGCTTCTGAGCCAGCATGTGAAAATAACTTCAAAATTTTCCTGATGTCTGTGTTCATGTGACTGGGTAAGTTTCTAAAAATGAGGAGCCAAATTAGGATCAGAATTATGAATTAGTCAGGAATATAGGTTTTATTCTATTTAAACTGTAGCTTTGTATAGTATTTCAGATTTATAGCTGTTCACAGAGACTTAGAAGGGAAACAATCTGTCTCTTTTTTAGTTTGCCTTCATATATTTCTTTGTGCTGCAACTGTAGAAATATCTTCTTTGCATCGATTTCTTTCTCACCTGTCTTTTCTTGTCTTTTTTTTCCTTTCTTCCCATGTTTTCAGTCAGTAGTGAACCTGATCAGTGAGCTACAGGAGCAGATGTGTAGACTGCAGCTGGAAATTAATAGTAAAATCCAAGAAAGAAAGTCTCAAGATAGGAAACCAGACTTGACACCTAATGGTCCTCAATCTAGTCCAGAAGCAGTGGTAGAGACTCTCAGCCAGAAGAATTGCACTCAGTGTAACGTATGAGAAGTACACCTTAGCAGAAGCCTGTGTATTGCCTCTTCTCTTGCAGAAACTAAAATCATCTAACCAGAGCTATGCTGTGAATTATTTGCATTAATCTTTGTGGCTTTCATTATCAAAAAGTGAAGTGGTCATAAAAATTACCAAAAAATTCCACCCCAGACACCCCACCTTGACGATTAGGACAAATCTGGTTACCATTTGTGTCTCTCTGCTAAAACATAGATAGCTGTAAGATCCAACCACCTTTTTCAGGTGTTTTTTTTAAAATGATTTTCATTTTACTTGTAGGCCTGTAGTGCTGGTGTGCTCTGTGTGTGGTTTTTTAAATTTTGGGATTTGTGTGGATTTTCCCCCACCTTTCCCCTCAGTTGAAATTCTGGTATGCAGCATGCTAGCGTGGTTTGGTAATTTGCTAATTTTCCTCATGATAATGTCACCCTAGCTGTGCATGATAGTATACCCTAACCAGTTCTCCTAACACAATTTATTAATTCTCAAATTTCATAATAGCTTAATACCGGTATAAAATACAGTTTCTGTTAGGACTATCTGAAATACAACCTTTCTTCTACTAATGAAAGTAAATTAAAAGAGCCATAACAAAAATAATCTGCTTGTACCTTAAAAACAGCAAATCCAACACATTTTTTTTATTGTCTGATATTCACAGTTACTAGGAAAGCATTTTTGAATTTACATTACAGATCCTAGTTGTATCTGGTCAAAACTGTCCCATGTTCTTCAGCCATTTTTCTCATAGGCTTATTTTACAAAAATAGCTCATATAGGCATGATGGCTGTTTTGAAAACAGTGCTATTGTTTCTGAGCTTGTCTCTGTTCAGAAGTGGTTAGTGAATTATTAGACTAGCTGAGTATTGAGGAAATAATCTGGGAATCAATCAAAACAAGCATTAATTTAATCCAAGAAATCCGTGTAGTTGCTTAATGTTTATACTATACGAGATTCCAAAATTGGGTTATGCTCCCAAATTTTTCCATTCCTTCATTTTAAGACATTTGGTCACATCAGAGCTCCATCAAGGATTTAACAGTGTTGTCCTTCAGAATGAACAGTAAGTTACAGCTCTATTGAGGAAATGGAGAAGGGGCACTTAAGAGACAACTTTGTCAGGGGAATAGATGGAGAATGCTTGGAACCGTGGTCAGCTGCATCAGCTCAGCCTGCGAGGTGGAAAACATCAGTGCTGAAAGTAGCATCTTTTCTAGTCATGTTTGTTTGTGTATCTCTGTTATTAAATGCCTTTAACTTGCTAGATGCTCTTCAATCTGAGTGTTACTTTTCTTGGTAAGCAGTTTAAACACCTGTTTGGGGAGAGAATTGTACTTTAATGAAAGTTAATAATCCTTTGAGCTGAAAAACAAAAAAAAAATGACCAGAAAAAAAAAAAGCCACACCAAAATAACAAAAAAAATCCCAACTGTCCCTAAAAAACCCCAACAGTCAATGTTATATGAGACTGCAGGACTGCAGTTGTGGGGGTTTTGTCTCATTTTCAGTGAGACATGTGATTTC
>VZTU01005946.1:77541-104707 GCA_013400835.1 Zapornia atra | reverse complement strand
CTCCGCCGCCTTCCCGTACTCTTCACAGAGTCTGTGTGGGGCGGGCCACGCTGGGGGAGGGTGCCTTCCGCGGCGCGGCTGCGGCGGTCGGCGACGCGGGTCCGCCCACGGTGGGGCCGTAGCCGCGAGCCCCCGGCGGAATGCGTCAGGCGCCTCGACTCCCCGTCCTCGCGGGCCCCCCAGGGCTCGCCTTGGTGGCTCGCCGGCAGCGAGCGGGGCCGCAGGGCAGGGCCTGGCAACCTCCTGGGGCGGGGGAATCCGGTGGCCTGACGGTGGTGTCTCAGCAGCCCCGGCCTACTCGGCGGCGGTGTCCGCTGCTCCTCGGGGCCGGGCCGGCCCAGGGGACCTGCCCGGGGCGGGGGCAGGCCCTTCTGTCCCCCAGTGAAGGCCCCGGCTGCCCGCAGGAGGTGAGCCGAATGAAGGAGGTGGTCGCACCCACCTGGAGGCGTTTCCGGCGTGGCGTGGCCAGAGGGTGAAGGCAGGTTCTCTGAAGAGGGGGGGTGTAAACTTAAAAGCCTCTAACAGTGCTGACTTTGTTTGTTTTCCAGAAAGCATCCAGTTATTCAACAACGTTGTGGTTATTGCAGAGCTCCTGTAGTGGATCCAGTTATTGCTGATAATACCGTGTTTGTTTTCATCGCAGTATTTATGAAATCCAGAGCCAACGGTGTGCTCATCTGTGGTCATTTTGCTTTGCAAAACGTGTGCTGAAAATGGATTCACGTACTGTTCTGTGGGTCCCTTTGTGTTTTTTCTAGCTACCGTTTACAGTTATCAGCAAGACAAAGGTTTAATAAGTTTTGTGATGGTAGCTGGCTGGATGCAGACATGGCAGTGAGAGAAATGAGCCCTGGCACCGCTTCTGCTCTGTCAGAGTGCATCCTATGGATTGGATCTAATGGGTCAGCAGGTCCCCTGGTATGTCATCCTTTTAATTAGCACAATGTTCTTTTTCCTCAGACCACAGCAAAATTGCTGTGGATGATGTGACTATGATATCATAGGGCTGCAGAGTGACTAGGGTGGTTACAGGAACAAAAAAACCTCACCAGGTATCACCTCTCTTAGCTTTAAGGGTACATCAGGGCTAGCAGGTCTCAGCTGCTCTTGTCAGGAGCCTGGAGGAGTTTGAAGGAGTAGTCGAGAGGCGGATATATGGTGTCATGTGACTTCCCATGCCTGACCCCGTCTGGGTGTACAGAGTAGAGGGAAAGGAAAGGACGTAGCCTAAGAAGGTTCAGTTGCTTCCTTGTGAAGATGTGTTTTGTAAAATACCCCTCTGTCTTTCCATTAGTGCCCCCAGGAGGGATTTTTTCCTCTGAGGTTAGCTTCCACCGCTCCCTCTCCTTATGACTGCACCTGGAAGTACAATCCGGCCCCATAGTAGTAGTTACCCTTTGGGAAATTGGACGTAAAACAGAAAATTTGCCTGGCAGGGTTCTCAACCTGTCATAAAATATTACATTAGAGACACCACATGAGGAGAGGGTGCGGTGCCTTTGGGAGTGCCCACGTTTTTGCCACAGCTGTGGTCAGCTGCGATCTCTCTGAGGAGGGTTGTTGGCAGGGCAGGGCATTCCTTCTGAGAGGGCCGCCAGCTTGGCACTTCTCATCCAGTCCGGGTGAGGATCAGATCAGGCACGCTGTGAAGCCATCTGTGTGGCTTTTGGGCAGGGTGAGAGTATGTTTCTCATAATGATCGCGTGGACAGGAGTCTTGGGAGATACGTAGCTGGCTGACTACCTCCAGGGAAAGCAGCTTTACTGCTGCTGGGACTGTTACTGAAACGATACCAGGATACTGAGTGTTTAATTCTGTTTCTCAGTATTTTTCTGTAAATATTGTGATTCAGATTATAAAAAAAAAAACAATAAAAATTGCTCCTTTGAGAAATTCTGAGGTTTTTACATGCATCTCGAATCCAGATAGCAATAGTAGTGTCATTTTGCAAAATGAAACACACCAAAATGTTTTAATTTGTTGTCGGTGTTTCAACTTTCATGGGAGATTTCATTATGTCATATAATAGCATAAAATTCAGGCTGATGAAATGAAAATTAAATGTTTCTTCAATTCCCTATGAACAGAACACAAGGAATTTTTGTGAAATACTGTTTTGCCAAGTCATCTTTTTCCAAAGCTGATAAATTTGTAGTCATCTCCAATGGAAAACACATAATCAGTATTGTTAAGATCCCCTAGAATGACAGAATCTGATGTGTGACACATTAAGAGCGGAAGAGATCATTTTTAGTAAAGCTTTGGTGTAGACTGAAGCCACTGTCATGACCGCAGACTTCACCTGGGATGTTTCTTCTTCATTTGTGTCCCTGTGAAGAAGCATTTGCCTGTAATACTGCGGGCATCACGTAACTTTTGTAAATCCCACTTTTCTTGTTTTGTGGTATATCTCATTTTCTGAAGTGTCTTGGCAGCATTTCAGTTTTTCCTCAAAGTGATCTTTTAAATATAAACAGCATTACTGTTTTCTCATGTGTTTTCTCATTTCTTAGTGTTCTGCTCTGATTGGGTTTTTGTTTTATTTCGAAGGGTACTGCTGGAAAGATAATGAAGCTGAAAACTGGTAAATAGTAGCCATGCTCAAGAAAAAAAATATCTTGAGGATTTCAAAAATCTGATTCAAACATGTACAGGGATAAGTAGATGCTACTGTTAAAATGAAATAATTTAGTGTTCTAAAAGCAGTTCAGTAATTGTGTGTGTATGCATGTACATCCCTATTGGAGCTCAGCTAACAGCCCACTACTCATTCTTTTGAAATTCAAATGTATAATCATCTTTCCATTATCTAGGTCAATGGAAGGCTTGGCTACCCCAGAAAGTGGGAGAAAACAGGTAAAACCGGATTCACTTGAGATGCTTAATGCATTCTCCTTGGATGGAGGCTGTTTTTGTGGGCCTACATCTACAAAGGGCTTGCTGCTTCAGTTGGGGTGGGCAATGGGACACCACACCTTATCCTGAGCACAGTGCAGCCTGAAAATGTGCTGCCAGTGAAAACACACAGGCCTCTGAGTCCAGAAGCTGTCCTGAAGCTGGCCAAAAGAAGGAGTTTCATGCAGGGATCTAGGCCCTCTGAATGGGGATGGATGTGCTTACATCTGCCTCCATCCGTCCCTAAAGTGATCCATCTTAAGGAACTGACCTTATGCTGTTCTTGCAAGATTTTCACTACCAAGCAAGAGTAGTCAAAATGGGAACAAAAAAGTGGAGGTGTTCTAGAAGCAGCAGAGGATATTCCTTCTCCTTACAGTGCTTTCTCTTTGTGTTAGATTTACATAAACTGAAAAGCCAAGATTTTTACTGTGCTAAGTCTGAAGACAAAGTACTATGAGTGCAATGTTCTCTTGATTATTTATTTCATGCCTGTTCCGAATTGTGCTGCAGATTTTTGTCTGGAGAGCCCAAAATGACTTTGCACAGGGAATGTGTGGGAAAACTGGAGTTACGCACCTTCTGCAAGGTGTGGGAAGTGGCTTCAATCCCAAGCTGTAGATTGAAAATGGAATTAGAAAGACTTACAGCGTGAAGGGTTTTGTCTTAACAGGAAACATACGATGAATTCTAAACGGAGGGGTCACACCCAAGGTTGGATTACAGGCACATTTCCTAGGTTGTTTTTTGTAGAATAAACACAAGTTCTCGAGTCTTGCATTCATAAGAAAAAAATAAGCTGTGGCCTTACCCCATGTTAGCTGACGCAGGGTACAGCGGTGGAAAGGCACATGCACTGTGCTTTTTATGGTTGGTGAATCTCCCCGTCCCTCGAGCTTTTTATCTTAGGCTGCTAATTCACCTGAAAAAGTCACCCTCCTTATCAGTGGTAGGAAGATGGCATCCTCTCCAATCTTGTGCCGCTGTATGCTAGCTGCTCCACCCTCTTGGAGTGGAGATTGCTTAAGCCTGTGGTTTCCACAAAGCCCTTGTGTTGAAAATAAAAGTATGTAGGCACCCAGAGATGACACGTATCCAAACCAAATTTCAGAGAGGTGTGAAATGTGCTCATTTATCTGAAATACGGTAATCATTGGAGTAGGTGAACTAGTCAAAATCCAGAAAAACTCAACTAACCTCAATTTTGTGTGTCAAAATATTTATTTTGCCAAAAGTACAAGCATCAGCTATAGTTCTGGTGAGGGCAGCATGGGGTTTGCTGCCTGGCCGGTGTTGCCTGTTCGGAGAAGGTGTGGTCCTCTGCTTCTGGTGGCTGCTGGGGGGTCCAGCTGCATCACAGACAAGCTCTCAGTGGGAGCAGGAGCAGCTCCTCCTAGCCCACCCCATGCCAGACTGGAGAACTTGCTCATCTGCAGATGCAGAACTCTGCTTCTAGTCACCGAACAGAAATCTGACCAAGGAACTGCCCTTGAACTGCTCGCAGGTAGCTCTAAAATGTCATTTGGCCCTTCTCTGTAAAAACACGATCAACAAAGGCATCTTGGGACAAAGAGATTGTGTGTGTTGTAAACTAAATCCAGGAGTTAAAAGCTGAGCATGGACTGACCTTATTCTCGCAGTGTATGTTGTGTACTGGCTGGGATTGCCTTGGCGTGTCTGAGTCTGGTGGCGTGAAATGTCTTGCTCCACCATCCTCCCCTAAGACATTGTTGGATGACAGTGCTGGGGTGATATGGATGGGACGCTTCCTTTCAGCCCTGACATGTCGATCTTATACATGAAGATGTTAGAAGATACCAAGATGTATTGTCATTTTTCATAATACCCTGACAGCAAAGTGCACTGTATTTAAAAAAAAAAAACAAAAACACACAAAGTGTTTTCTGGGCATCATGTACACTGCCAAACCATTTTGTGCTCTAAGGAACAGCGTAAAAAAGTAGTGTTGGGATGTTCTATGTACACTGCAACCCTCTCAGAATTCTTTGCTTGGACGACAAAATATTTTTTTTCTTCCTAGTTGTGAGACTAAACCCCATCTCTGCAAGTCAGACAGGGTCTCTTCCATCTCAGTCTCACAGATCACTGTAGTCACTAGTACTTCTGTTTGGCAGATAATTTCCTCAGCCACTTGTGTTGTGTGTAACCCTATTGATTTGAACGTCTGCCCCCAGCAACACCTGTGCAAATTCACGGATGGCACTGGGATTGCACAGATGCTATGGAGGGCATATTCTGGCATACAGGATATTTATTACTGCTGGTGATGCATGAGATGGAAGGGGTCCAGGACTCGGGTTGAGTTTGTGCAGCTGGCAGTTAGAAATATACTTGCAAACTGAGCTCATTGGGTAGGAAAATCAGTGTGATAATGAATCCAGAGCCCCCGGTGCTGTTTTTATCAATCACTTTTTAGGGCAGGAGAACAATTTAGAATAGATGTGACTCTTATTAAAAGTGTCTGAAAACTGGACTCGAAAGTAAAGAGGAGGGAATCCCATAAAAGATTATATTGTAGTTATTTGATACCAGAAATTACTGAGCTTGTCTAAATAGAAATGTTAACTTGTTTCTGAAAACCTGAAATATGTACATTCAATGTGTGAATTAATACCAAAAAATAATTTAGCCTTGATTTTAATTAAATACAGTTACATCAAATTTAAAAGCAAACACATATTTTTAACAGCTTTTACTTTGATACAAGATTTCAAAACAATTCAAAGTGGCAGAGTTTTTTCATCACGCTGTATATTTATGCTGTTGGCCTATAGACACTGAAACCCACAGTGTTTTAGCAGGTCTCTTAGGAAAAAGTGTTGTACCTTGAACCAATTACAGACCATCTCTGGCTAAATTGCAGAGCCTGTTTGCTTAATATGGGTAATTTGATGTTGTAAAGTATTTGTCAGTACCCCAGGGTAGTCTCTTAGGGCACACAGGTTTTCACTGTATAATATTTCACACTAATATGTGCGCCAGTTAATCTGCTTAGGTGAAGGCTATTTACGACTCACAGGATTTTTTACATTATATACTTAATTTATAAACTATGCTTAAAGCTTCTCTTTATCAAATCTAGAATGATAATCGTAGTTTTTGTGTTGGATCTGCTTATTTTTCGGAGGAGGGAAGTCTGTTTAGTCCGGTGGGCTTCTTGGAATGTGAAAATTTAGCAAGAACCTGCCAAAAACGCGGAACAGGCTGGTGTAGTATTAGACATCACAACGATATACCCATTAGAAATGTAAAGCACCTTCACAGTTGAGTAGGTGCAGAGGCATAGATTTATCATTCACCTTTTCCTCCCTCCTATAAAACGGTGGGCGGGGGCTGCAGCCGGCCCACCCTTGCTCATGGCCAACTGACCTGTGAACCTATGAAACGGCCACAGGGTGTGGTGGGACCTGCGGGAAAGACAGCAAGACTCATGTCCCACGTGCTCGTCTGCCTGGGATCTGCTCTTGGCCACCCTTCATATACACCATTCTAAAGCAAGTGCAGAGCTGTTTTGCAGTGTATGCCTGAAGGATTTTTAATTTACCGGCCTCGCACGGTGAGCCGGATTCCAAGGAATTCTTCAGGAGTTTTGCTAAGGGAGGCCTTGCCCTGAATGCCACCTAGTCCCATGTCATTTCCTCATCACAGCATTGATGATACCCAAGGTTGCAGCCATAAGGTGACCCATCCTGTCACACCCACCAGGGAGCATCTGGGTTTTGCTTCAGTCGTGCTTTCTCCTCTGTGAGCTGTGAAACTCTCGCGTGTGCTGTGTGGAGCCCAAGCCAGCAAGCTCGACAGTGTGTGTGCTCGTGCTGGCATTCTGCAAGGGAATCTCCACCCTGGGGATCTGTGAAGCTTTGTAACATGGGCAGGAGCTGCTTGGTGCATTGAGTCAGTGCATCCTCCCCGGTGCCCTGACCATGTTCCCGTCGAGGGACTCCTGCACACTTTCGGTGGAGCTTCTTGCACTGCCCAGACTTTGCCCTCTGGACAGACTTTTCTTGTTTGCAATCCTGAGCTTGGCAAAATCTGGGTGAAAGAAGTGCAGCAGCTGTACAGTGGAGTAAAGAAGGAAACCACAGAATATTGCTATTGGTTGTATATATTTGGAGAAAAAAGGTTATGCGAAGACCTTCATAAAGCTCTTTATGTCCCTGTTTTGTTATGTCCGTGTAATTCATTCTATTACCACTGTTTCAAAAGAAAACCAACCCCAAAAAACCCCCAAATGTTTTATTGCCTTTTTTTTTCCAAATGGAAAACAAACAAACAAACCTCTTAGTAATAAATAATATCATCAGTCACAAGAAATGGTACAGTAGCTAAACAATGAAGGCACATAGAAATGCTGTTTGTTTTATTCCTACACAAAGCCCCACTGAATTCACAGGATTGAATTCAATATGACGAGTGTGGCTGGGACTCTGGGAAAGCAACACTTCAGTTAATACTGGTTTTAATTTTCAATTTTTATTAATTTGTTGTAAATTTGGATAACAGCTTTAAAATAAAAGCCACTGTAGAACTGCAAATGTATATGCATATAAAAGTACCTTACTAATTCCGACGAAAATCACCATGGTTTTGTTTGTCTCCTAAAAGAATATACAGCAAAATTACTAAATGTTCACCAAAAATAGGTAGCTGAAAAAACCAGCATAAAGCTTGGTCTAATATCTCTTGCTTTGTAGCAAGCATGAGAAGCATTTCCTTATTCCATCCACTGTTGCATATTTACGAAATACACTAGGAGGTTCCGAGTGCGTGCAACCCCCTGACTGTACCAGTCAGTTAATGATGGTGGGGAGTGCATTAATTTGGAAATCATTGTTCATCTTAAGCCAAAAGCCCAAACTGCCTGTCCTCTCTCCACTTACGTTGCAAACCGTACACTGTTCCTATTACCACCACTCAATAGCATTAGAGGCCTAAAGGTTTCCTGATGCTTTATTACGCAATGATGAAAATACCATAACACCTCTAACTTCATCACATCAGGCATTTCATTACAGCATCCTGCAAGTATAAAAACTGATTGTCTTGTTTCAGCATGGCCTGAATCCAGTTCGTGCATACAAGACATGGTTACTAATGATCTTTGTAAGTCAGCTGAGACTTGATCTTACTTTTACAGTTTTGCCGCACTGGGAATTCTAAGTTGGAGCAGCAGATAGAGGGAGTTTATTACAGCTTATCATATCGTTTGTTTGAGAAAATGGTCAATCAATAATAAGCCAAAAATTAATAATTAATTGTACTTGCAATTTGCACAGCAGTTTATATCTCACAGCAAGGTGAAGTCTTAGGTAAGGAATTACCATTAATCTGCAGTGTATAGCAGGGAACTGCAGTTTTTGGGTTCTCCCGCACACACCATCAGTCCTGGTCAGACAGGGATGGTAGGGGGAGCTGGGAGAGTCTTCTCCATTTCTGTTTTCTGCTTTACCTGGAAAGGTCTCATTCCTCTGACTTTTCTGTGCAAGCCAGAGGAAGCTCTGTGCTGCCAGTTAAGCAGTGTATGGAGTGGACCATTTTTTAAGCATAAACTTGCCCCGAATCCTGAGTGCATGCTCGAAGCCTTTATACAGGTACAAACTTAAGGCCACCTTGCAGAGCAGATTTGCTATAAAGAATCACCTCTCGTGCATCAGATTAACAGGTCTGCTTAACCCCTTCTGTATCCCTTTGCATCTCCTTTCTTCATCACTGCCCATGCTGCTAGGGAAGAGAGGGGGCAGCTGACCAGCCATACACACATTCAGAGCACTCTCCAAGGTCTTCATTTGGCAATTTAGGCATAAACAAATCAAAGTAGGAAAGGAAGATCTGAGCTAGAATTTATCTAAGGCCACACAATGAGCCTGGCAGAGCAGGAATAGCTCTGAAATCATCCCCATTACAGCCCTGTGGACTCACCACACAGCCTTGAGACCAAAGGAATAAGTATGCTGAGAAGTCATATTTGAAAAGATGTCTTCTACAATGCATTTGCTCTCATTTTGAGCCAGGGTAAAGATTGGAATTGGAGCCAGCCCAAGGAGTGAGATATCCAAATGGAAGCATGGGAGGTTTTTTGCATGTGAACAGTTTTCTCTTGAAACAGATCATTACTTGGGAGAATCACCTACTTCCACTCTCAAACATTTAAAAAATTATATATATACAGTCATGTTGTTCCATTTCTGTGTTATTCTGGTAATGCATTTTAGTGACTGCATGCATTTCTGACTATTCAGAATCACTTCTCAGGGTGATTGAATTTACATTTTATCTAGACACCAGTCTTACCCAGAAAGATCTTTCTCATTTCAGTGCTAGTTTGAAAATCCATTATTTGTTGTTCATTGTATGCAGGTTTTCATTTCCAGCAAGATTGCTGTGGCAGAAGAAATATAGACAAACTCAATGGCTTCACTAAGTATGAGTTTTCTTGTAATACCGAAAAAGCCTTTCTAGTTTCCCTGAGCACTGAGCTTGGAAAATGTGGTCCTGATTCTGGAAAACACGGTTTTCTTTTAGAGCACAGTTTAGCATCCTCACCTTCCACTTAGAACCTACCTCTTTCCTTCCTACCTGGGCCCCTCCTGACTTTCAGGATAGGTAGTATTGTTCCCCTGAGAAAACAAAGTAATTTTATATTTAAATTTTATTTAAAAATAGGATTTTGAATCAGCTGGAAGTGCTGGTCCTGCAGCTCTTACTCAGTGTAGTCTCTGTGATGACAGCTTCTTTGCCAACATTGATCCATCCTCTTCAGGTCCTTCTACTAATACCCAAGAGTTGAAGGTGTTCCAATTGCAAACTTTGCTTCCTGTAAGAAAGTTTAGCTTCAGTCCCTTCCAGCGGCCATGCAGGAACACCGGTCCCAATGACACTGTTATCTAGCCCAAGTCATGTAAAGAAGGACATGGAACTGGAACTGTTGGAACGGGTCCAAAGAAGGGCCACGAAGATGATCAGAGGGCTGGAGCACCTCTCCTATGAAGACAGGCTGAGAGACTTGGTCTTGTTCAGTCTGGAGAAGACTGTGGGGACATTTTATAGTGGCATTTCAGTACCCAAAGTGGCCTACAGAAAAGCTGGGGAGGGACTTTTTAGAAGGGTATGTAGTGATAAGATGAGGGGGAATGGTTTTAAATTGGAAGGGGGAAGATTTAGATTGGATATTAGGAAGAAATTCTTCACCACAAGGGTGGTGAAGCACTGGAACAGGTTGTCTGGGGAAGCGGTGGATGCCCCCTCCTTGGAGGTGTTCAGGGCCAGGTTGGATGGGGCCTTGAGCAGCCTGGTCTATTGATAAGTCTCCCTGCCCACAGCAGGGGGTTGGAACTTGATGATCTTTAAGGTCCCTTCCAGCCCAACCCATTCAATGATTCTATGGAAATCGCCATTTCACTCTCTCTCTAGGGAGCCGCTGGTGCCTCTGTCTGGTTCAGACTTTGGGTAATACCTAACGCAGCGGTGCTTTTGGTTCAGGTCAGGGGTCTTTTGTTATTCCCAGGACGCAAATACCTGTGGTCACTGTGGACTGTAGTCACTGAACAAAACTGGAACTGATGGTTGAAATGCGGCTCAGGAGGAGTATTATGAAAGCTTCTGATTTAGGAATGCCAGCCTGACTGCACAGATATTTCAATTTGAATGTAAGTGATAATAGTTTTCTGTCAACTTCTCTATTTGAAACAGACTTTTAAATTAAGTCAATTAAAAAATGTGAATTTTAAGCTTATTTAGATTTTCTCTATTGTGATTTTTCTCATTTGTAACAGTAATTCCTCACCACTGTTGAAAGTGATGCTTTTCCAGGAACATGATTTTGAAAAAAATCACATATTCCTGGATTTTGCTTAGAAAAGAAAATGTCAATTGTTTGTGTTATGTAACGATATTAATTGATTCCCTCCCAGATGCAACCCTGTGCTACCTGCTCTAGGTGCTCCTGCAGGGAGGTCAGGGGGTTGGACTAGATGATCTTCAGAGGTCCCTTCTAACCCCTGGCACTCTGTGAATTTATGGTGAACATTTGTACAACACTCCAACTCATTTTGGAGCCCACACTACTGTTGCTATTAGGCATTTTAATGGTGAGCTGAGAAGGAAAGAGAGGAGCTGATGCAAATGGCAAAGAGAGTGAAGAGAAAAGGTGTGACATGGAAAGAGAGAGGAAAATGCAGATGTCAAAATGTGCAGGAATAGGCATTAATTGTCATATTCCACTTGAATAACACTGAATTTTTATAACAAGGCACTGAACCAATAAATCGCCTTGATCACATTTACTGTATATAGATTGTTGTTTCTGATCATTGCGCCCAGCTTCCCATTCACAACACCAGGATGACTGATGCAGACTGCAGGGAATACAAGAACCACACAGATAGACAGGCCGTATGCTGTCATTCCCAGGGGAATGAGGGTTTGGCACTTCCAGGCTGGAAACTAGAGAGGGGGAAAAAAAAAACCCTGAAGCACGGCAATAGAAGTAGAGCTGCAGTAAACTCGTCCTGTCTGACCTCTGCTTTTCACACAAAAAGCTGCCTAACTGCAACGAAAAAGGAAAAATGCTGTTAAAAATGTGTACGACCCAGAGAGGGTCTGCTCCATCATTGCTTGCCCTTTGGACGGCACAGGCACAAAGCAGTGGTTCACAGCATCTCCCTGAAGTTTGTCTTCGGTCTTAATCTGGCAGTGAAATGCTTAAGCAAATAGTTACAAGAAAATGAATTCTTAGGGCAGCTCCAGCGTCACCCATACGTGCAAGATAAGGTTAGCAACTGCTCTCCTTTTTCAATGAAGACATTCTGCAGCTCAAATATGAAGTTAAATTGTGAATGCTTCTGCACAGGACAAAAGTACCTGTATTTACACAAAACTAATGTACTATTTTGAATTACTTGTCTTCCTAGTGCCTTTATTTTTTATTTTTTTATTCCCCCTGCCCCAAAAAGGGTCCTTTTTATACTTCCAGTCCTTCTGCTTTTCCTGGTTGTGGGTACTTGCTGACAAGGAATGAAATCTATCGCTCTCTCCAAAAATCCCTTTCCCTCCCCCTCCTCTCCTTTCCTCTCTACTCTTGACAACAACAGAGCACAGAAGAGAGCAGCCTTAAAACAAAATTTTCTACAGTGTGTCATGTTGCTGCTGAAATTTAATGATATTCAGGGCTAGGAGAAAAGAGCAGCTGCCCTCCAGGTGGTGTTCCATAAATGCTCCCCAGAACCCAGCAGGAAGCTGTATAAGTTCAATTCAGTGAAGCAAATTCAATCATTTGCCCCTTTGTAAATGGAGCATAAGGAAAAAAATAGAGAAAAAAAAAAAAGAAGAAATTTCTTTGAAGGATCCTAACACAACATCTACATGTACCTAAAAACTCACACATATTTTTGCTGGTGTCACTCATATTTCAGATAAGCTTAATCAGATCTTAACCAGCAGCGATTTCTCTTTAGAGTGCTGCGGAAATGTGTAAGAAATTCCCACAAATATCCAATATTTGTTTCAGGCAGGGCTCAACATTTAGTGGAGACTAAAATGCTATAAGGTTAAGAAGTTGTCTTCATAATGCCTTTTTATAAACATTGAACAGCTTTTTCCAAGGAATTAATTTTTTGTGACAACCCTAATTAGTGCAGTGTTATTTGATTAAGTATGAACACTGTTGTGGGGTTTCAGTTTAGGTTATTACTATTTTGTTACAGACTACCTACAAATTAAAAGTACAGTGGTAAATCTTCTGAGCCACAGATGCTTTTAATACTAATTATTGTGTTAGTGCCTAAGATTCACAATTATCCCTCAGAGTAACCATCATAATTTACAACTGACTATATTAATGCATTATTCAAAATTATATGCAACCATATATGCCCGGACTATTTACTAGATACAAGTGAATGACAGTATTTTTACCTTAAAATATTTTAGCAGGTTTGAACTTCACCTTGTAAACAACATGGAAGTGAATGTTTTTCCTCTAACTTGCTGAACATTTGGCCTGGTATACTTTTTATTTTAAACAGGTATGAAATGTCTTAGAAAGTGATACAAGAGATTCTCTGTCCTCATGCAACTAAATAACTAAAAAACCCAAACCAAACAAAAAACCCCCAAATCTCAAACCAGCCTGGATTTGAAAATAGGAATTTGGCAAATGATTAATACATTATCTCGTGTCACTTTGAGGGGGAAAATTGCAGAGCTGAAACTCTGTGTACTGGAAAGCTTCTGAATTTCACAGTGCAATTCCTGTTGATCATGTTTTAGCAAGGTTTTGAAATTCACCAAATGTATATATGGACAGGAAGCAGCTGGATTAACCCGATATCAAATTAATGATCCACTTTCAAAGAGTGCTTTTAGGAAGGAGGAAGGCCCGGTTTCATATCGTGAAAGGCCATTCAAGGTCTCGAAACCTGGTTTGGGTATTTTTCGAGTGACACTGAATTAAGATGGCAAGCCACAAAATCTGTAGTCCAGTTCTTGAAACATTTTTTTGCTTTATGGACCATTACACTGTCAAAACTCTACTTTTATAAGGTGCTCAAGTATGAATTTATACAACAATAAAATTTCTAAAGAAGTTGTACATGTCTAAGGGAGAAGTAACCATTGTTATCACAGAAGTATGCATACCAAAGGATGTATTTAACCAATACGCTTACTTTCTTTTACAAAATCAATACTCATATATTTTCACAGCCCCTTCTTTCATGCTGCACTGTTTTGCAATAACATTAATTCTGCTAGCCAAATGACCAGATGCCAAATTCAGGCTCTTGCAGGGTATGTGATGACTGCCAAATTACTCGCTGAGCTCTGGTTCTCTCTCACTTGGAGTCTGGGTCCTGCACCCTTCCCAGAGAGAGCAACCAGCAAGCCCGGCAAGGCAGGAGGATGGAGTAACTGCTTCTGACTGAACTTCACTTTACCTCCATCTGAAGCCGAGCACCTTAGTAATTCACATCCCCGTTCAGCTTGAGTCACGACGATAGTACAAGATGATCATGTTGGATGCTCTGACTTACTTGCGTAGGCTGGAGCACGCACGTGTGGAGGAGTCACAGAGCCCCATCCTGCACAACAGTAGGGATGCTGCAGTGAAGAGACATCAGGCACAGGGGTGCTTGCATTAGTTCGCTTGCAATAGTGTACCTGGGGGTTGCAACAGCTTTACCCCATTTGACAGAGAGCAGGTTTCAGCCCTTATTCTGAATTTCACCAATGTTTTTCCCCAGTTGATTTCCTATTTGTGTGTTGAGTACATCTGAGCAGACATTACTTTTAGTTATTTGTTTGTTTGGTTTTTTTTAATTCCCTTTTACAAAGCATATGGAAACCTGCCAGCTAGTAGGAATGTTACCCAGCCTAAAACTGTTTTTGTTGCTGCTGGACCACAGGGTTTCCTCTGCCACTGATGCCCAGAAAACAGCCCTGTTTCTTATAGGAATATTTTTGAGGCTGTCATCAACGTGACGTGTTTTCTAAATGAAATGGAAGATACTTCTCCAATTAACTGAGAACACTAAGAACAACTGTTCGAGAATTAAAGCTGTGAGCTGATAACTTTGATACAAAATTCATGATCATTGCACCGACTACTCTTCTCTTACAAACCGTTTTCTTAGAAGATGAGCAGTACCTATAAAGAGCGGGAATAAATATTTGATAGGGTCTGTACCTCTTTGCTTATGAAATTGAGAAACTACCATAACTCCCACCGAAGACCACTGCAGTTTATTATCTGCTTCCCTAAAATTTCCATCTTTACTGCATAAAATTGGCAGAGATATCTCCCGTTTGGACTTCCCCTAGTACGAAGAGGAAGAAAGTCGAACAGTTTCATGTAATAAGTAATGTAGTCTGAATACAAAGATGTGAGCTGTGGCTCTGTGACTGCATAGCTATATTAATTTCTGTGGAACAATTCCTAATTTAAACATTTTTTCAGGAAAATACAATGCTTTGAGTGTTTTGAGGGTTGGTTTGTTGTGGGTTTTTTTCTGTGTTATCTAGGAAAGCATATGCTCACAAAAGCCAGAGTTTTTTCTTTTGGAAAGTGTTTGAAAACTCTGAAAGCTAAGCATGAAAAGTAGAATTGGTCGAGTAATATTATTTTCTGAACCAAAAACTGGATTAATGTTAGCTTTTGAGGAATTTGTTATAAAGCCAGGAAACATTCCCTTTATCCAGAATGTTTTTAGTATTTGATAACTTTTTTTTTTTTTTGCTTATATGGCATTCCTGACTGAATTGCATACCATTTACACTCTCCGGGATGGTTGACTGCTCATTTCTTATACTCCTTGACTGCGTGACTAAAGATGCAGTTGGACATTTGTGAGTAAAATGCACAGATCTTTTAAATGATTTTTTTTTAAACTAACTTTGCATTGTTTAATAGACTTAAAAAATATTCTCAATTTCACATTTTATCCCACCCCCCCCCAAAAAAAAAACCAACAAAAAAACCAACAACTATTCATTCTGCTACTTCCAGCACCGGTGCAGGATATATGGAGGCAGTGTGTGAAAAGCAAGGGGCTATTTATATCAACACCTCTACAAGCAGCTCTTTAAACCAGTGTGCAGAGCTAAGTACGCCTCTCTCTTCTGACCTTCTGCACCATGTGCTGGCTCGCTCAGCCTTATCTGCAATCAGAGTGCCTGACCCTCTGCATCCTGACAGGTCACAGGTATTTCCTTCCACATGGGACCTGAAGGGCACTTCTAATTCTAGCAGCTAAACCACATTTTTTCCCGCCAGTGGATTCCAACAATGAAGTTGTATCGCTATTGCTGCTTGCTTTTTTTTTTTTTATTTTTTGCTCTTTTAAATCAGTCTACTCTTTTTTTTTCCCTACTGACTTTGTTGCTATTTGACAGTCTAAAGAGAATTATTAAGGCTATTCTATTTTCTTAGTTATTACTGCAAATGTTTTCCTGATTTTTTTACTATTTATTGAAAACGTTACTCAAAGCCAGGTATATTTTATACTACATAATAGTGCTGAATAATTGATGTGTTAAAAACGTGTCACCTAAAAATACTTATCCTATTTCAAGCAAGGAAACATCACATTTGTCTGAAATGATCCACTGTCAATGTGACTTGTCTGAATTCCTCGGTTGCTTTAGAAATGACCTGACTACAGGTGCCGATATTCTCTTCCCGAGAGTCAGGTCAATCACAATCCCTTGGTCCCTGCACTTTTTGGATTCCAGTGCCAAGACTGGTCATAAAGAGAGAAAAATCTCATTGTATTTGGGAAGTGAACATTGCAGGAGATCTGTTTGCCTTTTGCACTGTTTTATTATACAATCCATTGCATACTTAGTTTCACATAGCAAATCAAAATGCCATTAAATGACCTTTTAATGTGTCCTTTTTTCCCACTTAAAACAAACAACCAAACAAACACCTGCATTTACTGAGCAGGGTGCAAACACTAGGCTGAGAAGGCAGTGGAAGGAGAGAATGAAATGCTTGTCCCTGTGAAATCAGTGGCAAAGATTCAGTTACACAAACAGGAACAGGAGAAGAGAAAACATGAGCATGGTAGCTGCCATCTCCTGAGATCTGCTTGGATGTGTGCAGTTCTCATGAGATCTATCTGCAATCTGCACAATGATTAAGGGCTTCTTGGTCTGAATTCTGAGCAGATGTTGAACGCCCTATTCCTCCACCGCTTGCCGAGGATGTTGATACTCCTGTGCCGGAGGCTGTGGCAAAGGGTTCATCTGGGCCACTGTCTGTGCTACCAGACCTTGGCTTTCCTTGCAGTCAGTGGAGAGAGAAGACAGCTGTGTCGCTTATGGTAGATGATCTGACTAATTTAGAAGATCGGATAAAGATACACAAGTCCAGAGCTTCAAGTATGTCCCTTGCTTTTAAGCACAGTTGGATTTTTTTGTACCTTTTCTGTAACTTTTTGAACCTTTTCTATAGCACCAAATCTCTAAGTATAGAAAAAAATGACACTCCCAGGCTCTTCTTGCAAGGAGGATTACACCTAGTAACATGCTGTGCAGCTCATCTCTAATGTTAATCTAAAAACAGAGGGAACAAGCTCTTTTTCTTTGACCTACAAAGCAACTACCAAGGAATTTCAGGTTTTCCGATGTGAGAAAATGTTTTGTTTTTTAAAATAATGGCACCATGACTTAATATGTCAAACTCCAATATCTCCAATACTGAATTTTCTTCTTTAAAACATTACTTAATAATTCAAGGAGTTTTTTCTCTGATTTTAAGAAGTTTCTGAAGCCAGAGCAATCTACATTTTTTGATAGGTAGACAGAAAACGATGGATTTACAAATAGAGATTTTGTACCTATGTTTAAGTATTTCCTCAGTAAAGGCATTTATAACTAAATCTAGTACTTTTCTAAACATCAGCTGAGAGGTTTTTGGTTTTGTTTTTTTATATATATCCAGGTTATAAATTCCAGAAATTAGGGGTTCGTAGTGTGGAAATGTTTAGAAACCTTTATAGCAGCACTAGCAGGTGATGCCATAATGGATACTAGCATCTAAGCTGTTCTGGTATTCCAGCCATTCGTACCCATTTTTATTATGAGCCCAGTGCCTCTGCTGCACAGTCAACACCCGTGTTTTCCACATGTCTCTGTCTCTTCTTGCCAGTACAGCTATGTAATTGAAAGCTTTTTATCAGCTCCAGAGTAAAAGACATCAGGGTGGGAGGGAAGGGATTGAGGTACACAGCTCTTGTTGATAATGAGAGCTTCACTGTTACTAAATGTTTACTAAAGATAAGGAAAGAATATATTTGTGGCATGAACTTCAGATAATATTTTACCTGCTCTTTGAGCGCGTAAGCAAAACAAACACTTCGCTCTCTCATTTTCAGTAGTGAACTCAGCAATAATTTGCAGAGAGAGAGAAAGAAGGGGAAAAAAAGAAAAGAGCAACCTTGACTCTGCTTATCCTCCTCTAAATGGTGCTATTCAGGCAGGGGCTAACACAGGGGCAGGGCAAAGCTATACTTCCTCTGGGAATATTTGGAAAAAGACTCCACAAAGTGCCTGTGATGGTGGAGATTGCTCCTTTGTGTGTTCTTGACATGCTTTGGTGTGGGTGGGGAAGGAGTCCCACTACTCCCCTTTTCTTGCCCATCTACTTTTTAAGTGTTTCTTTAGAGGTACCAAACCCTGGCTCCTCTCTTTGCTCCATTGGGCCAAGCATTATTTAGCTCCTTACTTCTGACCCCGCCTAAGATGGTCCTTTAACAAATGTCCCAGTCTCTGTTCACAGTGTTTCCAGGCTGTGAAGCTTCCATGTCCCAGGTACACTCACAGGTGGGTGAACACCAGGAATGAAAGCCTTCATCCTGTGGAGGCAGAAGTGCTAATTTATCATTGCCCTAGCACCATCTACACTGGCACAGAGTATTCACAGACCTGGCCTGGGGACACCCCAGCTTGCTCTTCGAGTTGAGCAAGCTCTTCAAGGACCACATTTCTGGTGTGTCCATCAATATCAGGGGTGGGCATATGTCTCTTTTTGTGTCATCTGAACATCTGAATTAGAGAACGGTGATCTGTGAAGTCTAGTTTCTAAATTTAGTTTACTCTTTATGGTAGCCCTTTGGAAATGTGGTAAAACCACCAGTGATGAACTTCTCTGCCACTTTAAGTGTCTGGGGAGCCTTTCCTCTGTGTTAGCTGTAGAGGGTCTTCCTCTGCATCCGGCTGAGATAGCCACCGGGGCCTCCACTGGCAGACTTGTTTACTCAAGCATTTACCTGATTACTTACATGACAGTGATAAGGAGCATATTTGTTGGCAAACGGGTGTAACTCATCAATAATGGTAGCAGGAGGTCATTTGATGACACACTCGGACACACTCAGTGTTTGTTTAGTTTTAGAAGTACTCATCTGTCAGGGGAAGGGCAGCAAAAGATGCACGCTGCATAAATCAGATGGAAGCCGCTTCAGCATATCCCAAACTCTGATGAATGCTTTACAGTGCTTGTACTGGCCATGACAGTCACGTTCCCAATTACCAACTATACAGGTTTGGTCTGGAAATGGGCTTTTCTCTGCTGTCAGGAGGTTAGTGTAGGCATGACTCCTTGCCCAGGGCACAGGGGGACACCCTGCTGGCTGCTGCTGTGGAAGACGCAGGGGCGAATGCCATGGCCCACCACCACGGAGGCCAATGTCTCCAGCCTGGCCTGGGTTTAAAACTATGTTTTCTTGGAGTCATTTTTGTGAGTAGATAGGTTTGACTGTGTTTCACTATAGGGTATGGAAACGACAAATTCATTATGGATGGTGGAGTCCCGTCAGCTATTCCAGCATCATGGCTTTCTAATGGCATCAATTTGACTTATGATGAAAATAAATTCTCTAGATATTTACACCCTTTCTAGGTATGTTGTATTTTGTCTGCTTCCAAAATTTCCAAACTTTTCACATAATTGTGATGAAATGGGCAACTCTTACTCTACAGGGTTGATAGAAAGCACCAGACTTTTCCTTGCCGTAGTATAAAATCCTGCTCATTTTCATTCTTGTGCCAAAAATCATTATGGCTTTGATCATGCATGGCATTCTTCTTATATGTATTGACAGTCAAGTCCCACCTTGATGCCATAGGCAGCTGCATCTTTAGGATACTTTTTTTGCTAAATGCCATTGCACACTCCCTCTTCCACATCAGTTTTATGAAAAACCTCTAGGATCCTAAAATATCCTTTGGAGACCAAGCTCAATGCTGGCATTTTCAGATACAAAGAGTTTACCACAATGGTAATATTTGTTTTAACCCTGGCTTTCTTTATCATAAGAAACTGAACCCTTCTGACTGAATACGAGGGATTCTTTGTGGTTGGTTTTTGCCAGTGTGTTACTTTTCTTCTCCATGAATATGTATTATTGTAGGGCTGTGATGAGGGTAATGAGGTGCCAGCACTGATTTATTTACAATACATACATATGTGTGTGTTTGTGCATGCATATATGTAAAGGAAGGCCACGGAAACATTTCTACATTGGTGCCATTTAAAAACAACAATGCAAAAGTAATCAAGCAATGAGCAGAGATAATCAAGCAATTGAAAAGGGTATGTGTGTGCAAGAGGAAAGAGGAGGGGAAAAAAATCAAGTTACATTTTTGGTCAGTATCTATTTTTAGCCATTTCCCACTATGGTTTGTTATGTCAGTTGTTCTACCGTGGGGACAAAAAGGAATTACTTACTGTGTCATTATGTTGGCAGGGTGGATGTACAGGAAATATAAGTATGGGAAGTCTCTATCAAGATGGTACTTGAGCAATGTAAGGGAATATTGTGTGAGTATTTGATTTCAAATGTATTATTTTAATATTTATTCCTTCCCAAACTCTCCTCTCCTTTCCTCCTGCCCCTCTCCAGTTATAGGTAAATGTAACCCTACTATAACCAAGTATATTAAAACTGCATGAAGAAGAGTATTTTGCAGAGTTTGAGACCTTTTTCAGTTGACATAAATCGAAATGTTGTAATTAAGATGTGCAATAAGAGAAGTTTGAAGGAAATACTTAAGTGTTTGTGCTGTCTTCACGAAAAGGAAGATATCTTTTTGCTGATTTTTTTTTTTCAAATTCACATTTTGAAAGTACCTGTTAAGCTTCCTATCAAAGTTAAAATTCCTGTGAAAGTCAAAATTCCTACTGATTTTCATTTGTGTCTTTCAAGCTCTTAAATGTGTATTTAAGAAACCCTCCTCAGGGCTTGCAATTAGGTAAACACGCATGCATACAGACAGGCAGAATGAGAGAGAAAGAAAGAGGGAGAGAGCATCAGTAACTGAGCCTGTTCAGATTTACCAAGAAAATTATATGCTTCCCGTATTTGTGTGCAGAACAATTAACAAAGCTGCAGAAAGCTGCTCACCACTGATTCACAAAGCGGTAAGCCAGCATCTCTTCCCACTAGGAAGGGTCACAGACTCGCTGCCATTCGTTCGCTCCTTAATCATGGGAGGGAAACCCAGCCCCCAAACTGCCAGCACAGAGGAGTATGTTTGACACAGTTGTTTTAGCTGAGACCAGCAGCCAAGAAAAGGAAAAGGCTGTGAGTTTGGGACAAAACTAATATATTTAAGTGTGAAAATTAATGAATTTAAGTGTTTAATCTTTTCTTCTTGTGGATAATGTCACCAAATTTTATAAGCTCTTACTATGTTTGTGACCTTGAAAGGATTCTCCTGCTTCATCTTGCTTTGGAAAACAATTTAGAGAAAACTAAAATTTAAAAAAAAAGGATGGACTGCCTTGCCAGGTGTTTACATTTCCTGCCCCCCACCTCACAATCCTACTGATTACCTGAATTTAAATGATTGGCACTATGTTTTTAACATGAAAGCAGATAATGCATACATTAAGTAGTGTAATTAGCATACTTCTGACAACCACTTTCCTCTTCCTTGCTCAGTCCTTGCATATGCATGCTTGTGCACCTTGCAGCAGCAGAAGGTTTGTCAGAAAGAGTCATGACGAAGCCAGGAAATTACAAGCAATGACGAAAATTTGAGGGGAAAAAAGACGAACAGGAAGCCACAAGCAGCAACAAACCCAGGAAGGATCACGATGTATTTGTGCATGGATATTGCAGTGTGAACGCCACCAATTAAACCGCTTTGATTTATTGTAATTCTCTCATCCTTTTACTTGGAGAAAATTTACGGAGTAAAGGCAGTAGCTTTCGTATCACTCTTCTCTGAGTGAAGTTCAAACCCCTTTAAATTCTCTCGTCTTGAACTGTAACTGGAAAATTAACCAGGTCAGTGCAGACATCCTGGTTGCTAACTGCACAGTCAACACAAAATTCTTTTTATAAGGCGGTAGATGTAATTGCCTCCAGCCCTAAACAAGCCTTGGGGATGCTATTACCAAGTTCATTCAAGTTCAGGAAACTCAACAGTGCCACAGCTAAGGAGAAAACAGTATCACTCATCAAAGGTCAGCACACAGACCCAGAGAAGATTCAGTTGTGTTGTCTCCATTGGTTGTGTATGAAATGTGAATTATCATTTTCTTTGCTTAGCAAATATAATGGCTGGAATAGACTGCTTTATTTACAAGGTGCAGGGATTAAATTTTTCTTCCTCTTGAGACCTAATTTAAAGGTCTGTTTTCCCCTCACTTCTCCATTTACTCTTGTTTTGAACAGCAAATTGAAGAGCCATAATGTTAATGCGTGGAATTCCTAATCTTGAATTAAAATCTTCTCGTCATCACTACTTTGCTCACCTAGTAACCAAAGGGAGACTAAAGAGTGGGAATGAACTCAGGATCTCTGTCCTGCTGTTGTTGGAACAGAAAACAATGCAGACATAATTCGCTCACTCCCACCTTGCTAACACAAGCCTCTCTAGCAGCTGATCACTCCCTGAGGAGACTGTTTACTTGCCCTTGGATAGCATGGATATGAGATGAGAACAAGAGAAAACACAAGTTACAATTTTAATTCCCTGGGCTCTTCCACCCACAGAAGACATTACCTGTTGGTTGGAACTTACATACATTAATGGATTTTTGTGTTTGTGGAAGATGTTATCTTGGCAGGTTTGGTGACTGACATCTTTCCAGAAGAGATGCAGTGCTGGTCACCAGAGTGCACATTTCCTCTCTTTAAGGTTACTGTGTCAACCATGCTCTGCAAAGGCTCTCTAAGGAGCCATTTAATCTCTGTCTTGGAGAAAGGTAAAATTTGCTGTTGTGCAAATAGGAGTCACACACCTAAACCAGAATTAAATGATACATAAAGATCTGGTCTTCTCTGAGGGATGACACATTGTGCCACCACTTGTTTTTTTCTGATGTGGGTTTAAACCCAGAAATCCAGCTCCAAATTTCTTTTGTAGCACTATACTGATAAATACAAAAATTTTGACATGGAGGTATTCTAAAATGAAATTATCTGTACACAAAATGCTGGTCTGACTTTACAGAAAAACACTGTGATTTACAAAGTCAGTCCATTTTTGTTTTCTTATGTAAAACAGAAACACATCTCAGTTTATAATGAAAGAAATCTAACCTTTCAGTTGAGAAGGTTACTAGTACTTATGAAGATGGTTCTCTTTTCCTGTAGATATTGGTCCAGAAATTCTTAGATACAATCTACCATCGTCAGGGTGACTTACAGCAGTTCTGAGTCTGCATTAAAACGCTTGGGGGAGAAAAGCTGTTAAGTTCTGGTTGATACTGGCCCTTTTCTCTCCTTACCTTATTGCTGTGACATTTTTGGGAATGTTTTGGGCAGAAAAGCATTTGCTCAAGAAAAAGGTAAACTTTTACGGATTGTGCTTAAGTAGAAAAGTAGTGCATGGTATGATCTGTTACTATGTATCCCTTTGAGACACAGGGATAGTATGATCCGTTACTATGTATCATTGAATCAAAGGGATACATAGTAACAGATCATACTTTGCACTATTGTTGCGTCTTTCATCTGACGACTTTAAAGTAGCAGTCTCATAGTAATCTCTACATTGCTCTTTTGAAGCAGGTTGTATTTATTTAAACCGCCTTGCTCACGCCTGTAATCCAGCATAGGAAACTTCAGCTGTATGACAGTAGCTAGAAAAAAAGCCCGGTTTTTGAAAGTAAGGAAGAAAAACAGGTAATGTAAAGTCAAAACTTCAGGAGGAATTTTCAGAAGCAGAACATGGTTACCTGATTAGGAATCTGGCTAAAACATTGACATGAACAACAACTCTTCTAATATGTCATGCAATATTTAATAACAGGTTGCCAGCCAAAGGGAAGTGATCCCATGATGAGTACCTAGTATTATGACTGATATTGAAAAAAAAAAAAATGTAAAGATATAAAGACACAAGGTAGACTTTGATTAAAGCTATAGAATTTATTTAGCACATTTGGATACTATGTTTGCAACTCATTCCTGCTGTCTCTGGACTTGTCTGTGCAAGGAAATAGGCTAGGGTAGCTTTGGTGTAATAAATTAGTCAGCACTAGGTACTTTGGAGTGCTTCCTTTCATAGGCAATGTATTTTAGAATAGGAATGATTTTATTCCAGAATAATTGTCATATTCACAACATTCATCAAGGGAGAAAAAAAAAATAGCCTGTAATACAAAATATTTGGCCCACAGAGGAAATTACAACAAACTATTCCAATAGATAATGTAGCATAAATTATTGCACAACAATTATTCTGGCTAGTGCCAATACTGGGGAGAAGTCCTCAAAATACGCTGTCAAACAGGCAATGCTGATGCTGTAGCCAATGTAGCTGTGTAAATTATGTTGACTCTCAGGTTTAACTAAGTATTCCTATCCTCTTTCATTTGCAGAAGTTGCATCCCGGAAAGCTTCTTTTAGTATTACCTATTCTAATGCAAGACATTACATCTACATGCAACCCTTTTATGCAACCCTTTTATTGCCACCAGTCTTACACCATTACAGCTACAGCAAATTACTACTAAAGGGTTAAATACAGAGAGATTTAACTCACCAGGAAAATTGTCATGTGCTTGAGAGTCCTTCAGAGTATGGTCTAATCCCGAATAATGTTTCATTATTAGAGCGTTAATTCCTAGTCTGAAAACCCTTTTCTGAAAAAATTAGTGATGACTGAAGTAAACAAAAAGAAGTGATGTTCATAAATACCTTAACTCCAATATTTACATACAAGCCTTTTTTTTCCATGTCTCAGCCAAAGATCCTACTTTCTAAAAGTGTAACTCCAAGGTATCTAACTGTAATCAATCTTAATTGATTTTTTTTTTTCTATGGAGCCTCTCACCTGGTGCCTGTAACCAATTTTAGGTAAATGCACACCTTAAAAAAAAATAAAAATCTGCTGCTGCAACATCATGCCTCTCCACTGAAGAAAGCCACTGGTTGTGTGCAGCTCAGACTGCCCTACATGCAAGAGTAGAAGGTGGCAGAAGCTTTTGTGAGCAGAGTGCAGATTGACTGCAGAAAGGTAGACAAACATGTGACTGTCAGCATTCAAAGGCTGTGGTTCGAGTGAATGATATTAAAGGTCTCTTCCAACCTAAGTGATTCTGTGTTTCTATGGTCATTTACATGTGCATTGCTATCTTTTTGCACCTTCTACTAAGAATAGAATCTATAAGAATGGAATCTTCCATTAAAGTGTTGCTGGGTTTGCTTCAAGACCTATAGGTAATTTTAGTTCTGCTTCCAGTGACATAAAACATAAATCATTCAATTGTTCAACTTCATGTAAACAATTTTATAAAAGAAAAAATATTGTCAAATATTTTTCAGAAAATTTTCTTAAAGTTTTGTATTGAATCTATTCATATGAAATATGCCTGACATTTTTTTATATGGGTCATTCTGTTTGGTGGGTTTTTTTCCATTTTTTATGTTCTCTTTGTACTGTTGAACATTAATTCAAACTTTTCTTACCTTGCAGTAGGTATATAAACCTACTAGGTATATAAATATAAACCATTACATCTCAAACTTTTCAGAACTCCATTAAACTTGGAAAGATTGTTTCACCAATTTACAGTGCTTTGATTTATTTTGTTTCTTTTCTGTAACTTTCTGTACGTGAAGGAAACAGGTGAACAGCTGCGAGTCATTGAAGGAAATAAAAATGAGAAGCAAGGCCACAACTTAGAAGATGATTAGAGGGCTGGAGCACCTGCCCTACAAAGAGAGGCTGAGGGAGCTGGGCTTGTTCACCCTGAAGAAGAGAAGGCTGTGGGGGGACCTCATTGCAGCCTTCCAGTACCTGAAGGGAGCTTATAAGCAGGAGGGGATTCAACTTTTTAAAAGGGCAGATAATGGCAGGACAAGGGGGAATGGATTAAAACTAAAAGGAAGGAAGGTTTAGATTAGATATTAGGGGGAAGTTTTTTACAGAAAGAGTGGTGAGGTGCTGGAACAGGCTGCCCAGAGAAGTAGTGGATGCCCCGTCCCTGGAAGTGTTCAAGGCCAGGTTGGATGGGGCCCTGGGCAACCTTGTGTAGATCCAGGCCTGAGGTTGGTGGCCCTGCCTGTGGCAGGGGGGTTGGAGCTCTATGATCCTTGGAGTCCCTTCCAACCCATGCCATTCTATGATTACCACAGTTGAATACAGTTTTTTGATGGCAGCCTAAAAGCAATAAATGAAAAGGGAAAAATAAAAGTGAAAAAGTGCATGACCATCTCTTCAAACTTAAAATCAACTTGTGAAAAGGAGCAAATTCATCATGAAAGTAGAGATCCACCAAGGTCAGTTACTCAACACTATTTTGCAGGAGAAACCATTATGTTGGTGCATGTACAATTATGCTGACTATGGCAAAACACCACTCAGTTCAGTGTTTCACTGATGAGGCCAGTTTTAAATTTAAATTTAGGGGCCTCGCAATGATTATTAGGAAGATGAAGCCTTCACATATTTTCTAGGTCTTTACTGTCCATTTTGCACTACTATGTGTTCTCTGTTGCCAACTGTGAGTGTCCCTTCACAGGTAGTTGCTTCTTGTCTGGTTTATTTGAAGAGAACATGCTCAAACAAGCAAACCACTACTGACTCTTTGCTTTTCTTTGAGGAGGTGTCTGGAAAATCTGTTTTCTTCACTGTCTTAATGCTTCTCTTGGGTGGTGTTGCATTGCTGGAGAAATGCTTGGGGGGAAGCACACACGAAGGTGATGATCTACAGGGTGGAAAACTGCTGTTGGGTCTGTTTAAAAACACCATCACCAACTTGTGTGTTTTAAGTTAATTATCTGCTGAATGCCCATTTTAGCCTGGTTATTTAGGGCATTCAGAGCATAATTGCAATCTTGATTGATTCACTGTTTTCCCCTTCGCAGATCACAGTAAGCAACAACACATTTTTATAATAATCATCTGCAATTAGTGAAATGAATGGGGTTTTGAATGTGTCTCCTACATTTGTCTGTTACAGTTGTCTATTTTCATACACCTGTTCATAGAGTTTTGTTACTGGGAAATGCAAGAAAATATAATTAGTGCTATTTTCACCGAAGGAAAGAAGAAGTGGCCTTATAAAAAAAAGGCCAAGTACGTTTATCTACCAAGAGGAAAAACATTAGGCATCTTAAAGCATGGATTTTTCTTAAGTGCAGGGTTTTCTACTGGTCTTCTGTGGTGGGGAGATGGGTGGAGATATGTGTGTGTGTGTTTCTTTGTGACATTTTTAACTTGAGATTTGTATATAACTGCTCTGTAAAATTTCTTGCTTGCCCTGAGCATTCCTGTGCTTAAACCTTTTTTTTTT
>VZTU01005946.1:0-77504 GCA_013400835.1 Zapornia atra | reverse complement strand
TTTTTTTTTTTGTAATTATCTTGAAAGCAAATGCTGCAGAAAAGGGTTGTCCCAACTCTAGCAGCTAATTTTCTTTTGAAAGGCCATTTCTAAGAGCAAAAGAAAAGCGTGGGTAAATTGTCGATCAATTCATTGCTGGAAGACCATGTCAAACACTGTCTCCCTAGGAGACCATTAGCAATAACTTTGCTGAAGCAAAGTGTCTGGCGCTACAGAGTAAGACATACTCTACCTTAGTCATTTTGAGTAAGTTCTGCATCAGTGCTGCTCGGAGCAGGGGTGGTGGGAAGTCACTGGTTCAGGTTCTTTGGTGTACAGATGGCATTGCAGTTTCTGTCCTGCCCACACGATGACAAGACACATCCTCCCAACTTTGGGATAGGTGTCTGCTGGAGGACATAATTTTCTTCTTTTAGCCAGCTGCATGAGCACTGCTCCTGGATGGATTTGAACAGCCTGGAGGGAAAAGGGAGGGAGCGTCTGGCAGCTTTCAGAGGCTATTTGCACAAAGGAAAAGCAGGGGAAGAAAAAGACATCAAAGCCCTGGTCTTGAAAAGTGAGGAACGCTTCCCATAAGGCATTGGATATCGCTCATTTGCAGGACTGTCTGCACGGATTGTTACACACTCATTGCAATTCTAAGTTGTGTCAATTAATGTTAAAAATGGAATGTTCAATTTCTGAGAATTGCAATAGCTGCAACATTTCTCATTTGAAAATAGGAAACTGAGGCACTGTGAGTATCAGGATTGGATATATAGAATATAGGTCTAAACCACTCACCCCTGTGCACCTCTGGGTGTTTAATAAAAGCTTCTCCCAAAGTGAGTTGTTCACAGTTGCTAGTGGGTAGGTACAGCCCTCTCCTGGAACGGTTCTCCTGTGTGGCCACAGATAGCCTTGTTTCCATGGGCCACAGCTACTTCTCTTGTGTTTCTTTAATATACAGCCATTGTATCTAAAAATGAAATACAACTGAAAAGAGTGACTTTGACCTACATATGTTCAGCATTTGCCAATACTTTAAGTGTATGGAGAATCAGCTGGAGGAAGGCTATAAAATCACCTCTCATATAAAGGCATGGAAAACCATCTAACTACTAAGGGAAAAAAAAATCAAACAGCTTTTTTTTGTGGGTTTTTATTTTTCTTTGACAGGCTTGGATTGTTTCCATATAAAGTTATCAAGATTGTAACCTGTGTGGAAGTGTCAAAACGCTTTTTATTGGAAGCCTGTTTTATATAAAGCTGTTATATTTTCCACTAATTATGAGAAATTCCACCTCTGCAAACATGAGGATATGATTAGCTGACTTGAAAGGTATAATGTAAGCAAACAAACACGCTTAGTCCCTCAAAAAGGGTTTAGCACTGGCATTAGTTAACACTGGCCATGTGCAAATCAGCCCTTTTCTCACATCTCCACATTTTCTTAGTTTCAGGTTAGTTTACGTATTTTTCAAAGTTTCATCTTTTATTACAGAATTATTTATTATATTACTTTTAAGCTGTCTAAAGGTTTTCTGAAGTCACATGTGAGGGGCACAGACACCTCACTCACTCCTTGTCTTCCACCACTGTGTGGTGGCAGTGGCTGATGGATGGGAGTTAAGGTTGCACAACTCCCTCATCAGCAAGGTTTTGGAAAAAAGAAGCCATGTGTCCGTGTCCATGTCCAGTGTAAGACTTGAAGCTTCTGCTATTCACAACTTCCTGATAACTTAATCATTATTATAGGATCCCAGGAGATTGTCAGTCACCATAGATTATTATTAAATTTGGTAGATAGATCAGAGTAATGAATGTAAACTGGAATACCATTCTACCAAATGGTCATATACAACCACTGTAATTTACCACTAGCTTTTGACCCAACATTTTTTAAGTCAGCAAGAATTTTTTGGTGGATTTGTCCTTGGATGAAAATTTTCTGCTTATGAATGTTTGCAGTCTAAATCAAAAGCTCATGAGCCATACAGAAACATATCTTCACAAAATTAAGTTTTCCAGGAAAATGTTAATTCTTTGCTACAGCATAGAAAATATTTCACATCTATGATTTATTAGTGGAGGTGGATTTTTTTTTTTTCCAAATTATATCATACATGACGAATTAAGGATAACATTTTTTCCTCCCTAGAGGCATTAGATCTATTTGATTTGATTATACTTCTATTTAAACCCTCTATTCTGCCTTAGCAAAGGCAAATTCAGTCCCAGAGAGGCAGTGGAATCACCGTACCTGGAGGTGTTCAAAGACTGTGTAGACGTGGCACTCTGGCACATGGTTTAGTTGACATGGTGGTAATGTACAGATGGTTAGACTTGATGATGTTAGAGGTCTATTGCAACCTTAAAGATTCTATGGTTCTATGAAATGGTAGGCACTTAATCTCTCATTTTGTTTTCAAATAATAACACTTCTAACTGTCCTTGTGAAGAATGTGAATAAAGCTGTGATTCAGTGGTGGCAAAGTTACTATATTTAACTTAGCTTTCTGATAAAGTACACTGCTAGCAAGTGGACCATTGTGCTTAAGTTCTTGAGTTTCCCACTGAAATCTCAGAAAAGCCTGGCTCTTGGTATGGCTGCATCAGCAGAAAAGATGAGTGCTGGTTTACATATCTCCAGATACCTGGAGAGGGAGGAGAGTTAAGAGGAAACAGCAGGATTCGCTGACAGGTTAGGCTGTCATTAGGACAATTAGCTGTAACAGTAGCATGTATCCTAGCTGGGCAAATACAGCAGTGAAAGAAAACCCTGATGAATCCGTGTTATTACCAAAAGGACTTTAGCCAGGTATAAAATTCAGATTCTAGGGAGGTCAGGGTGACTATGACCTGTGTTTACATTTCACAGAACAGGATCCCCACAGCCTCAAAACGTTGATGAGTTTTAATAAACAAATATTTTAAGGCCTGTTTTTAATATTGAAGGACTCAAGAGGAAAATAGTAGATTTTTTAAAAAAATTAAAATCTTTCCAGCAGTTCACTCATCTCTATGAAATCAAGATGAGTTTCTGTACATGCAAGTGAGCAGTTTCTAGTATACACCAGGAGGTCACTGCACATCATTGCTGGTACCACCAGGTGACAGACATGATAATGCCTGATGACAGACATTCTAATAATTAGCTTTTTCTGTGTCTTTGCAAAATCATCTTTGTAGATTCGTAGTATCTTCCTTGCTCTTCTCCCTTTCCCTCATTAACATTTCAATCAACTGTACTTTTCACTGGAAACCAAACTGAGAATGTGGAGAATTAATATTTTTAATGTCTTTTTAATAGGAAAAAAATGTACTCTGGATGTCTGTGAGCTGTCTGTTGCCTTTTGTTGTTGTTGATATAGTTGAAGTTGCACAGTATGGTACAGAGCTGTATGATTTTTTGTCTCTGAAGGGACTACATGTCTGTTTTTTTGGGGGTTTTTGTTTGGGTTTTTTTATTGAGTCTAAGGTGATCAATCTTAAAAGGAAGGTCGACACCAAACAGCATGGAGAATTCAAGTAGAAGAAACATTCAAACTCATCTATGGAAAGAGTGGGAGATTGCCGATGGTCAGGACTCTGAGATTTTAGGTGCAGCATACAGGTATACTTAAAGCGAGTAATCATGGTCTGTTTATCATACATGATAATTTTAATCCCTTTTTTCATGGATCTGTTCCTCACATAAGATCTATCCCTAGACTGAGCCCTGCTAAAGCAACTCCCTAACACTTTAAATGATGTGGCTAGGAGGATCATGATCTCCTCTTGGTGCCATCCAGTGCACATATATCCTTGTTACTATGGGACTCCGCCTGAAACTGTCACTTTTTGCTTCCAATGCTCAGGCCACCTTATTGGAGAGTATGGCTGCATGATTTGGTGTCTGTCCACATGCCAAGTGAGAGAGTTTGGCACTTGTTCACCAGAGGATTACAACTCCACTTGTTTAAAGGCAAAAGCACAAATACCAGGGCTTTCAGTTTTAGCAGATTTTGTATTTAGTGGGTCTCCAATGCTCTTTTTTGTCTGCTCAAAGTGAGTAGTGTGTAAGTGTGTGAGGGAGATGATGAAGAGCACAGACATGATGGGAGTAAGTCTAAATAAGTAAATAAGTGTAAATACATACCGTCAGATTAGAAGTTATTTCAATTCTTTTTTTTCATAGAAACTCAAGCTGTTAATTTATTCAAATTGGCACAACAGGGATCTTGGCAAGATAGGTCAAGGTGTATTTTTCTGGTAGAAAAAACTGTTCTGAAATTCTTAGTGGAACAAATGCCCCAGAAAATGAATTACAGTGCTTTCATATTCACATTAGATGACTGAAATGCAATGGTGAAAGGATAGTGGCACATTTATTAGAGGTCAGTAGGCCATCTATTAGTTTCACGCCCTACTAATTCAAATGTGTATTTCTCAAAAGAAAAATCTGTATTATTTAGAATAAGTCAGTAATTTAAACCTACCAGTAAAGGGAAATGTAGACCCTTGATTTAATCAGTGAACACAGTTATCATAAATTAATACATATAAGATATCTGATATATCATATGAACATTGTGGAAACCCTTCGTGTTACTTAAATCATTCTAGGACTGTCGGTTAATTTAAAATAGTAATAGGGATAGCAATTTTCCTCATATTTGGTAAAAGGTGGCTGGCTGAAGGGGTTAAGAATGCAGAAGATACAGTAAAACGTCAAAATAAATGTGTGTGTCTCTCCCTGTTTGGCTGTTTCAGAGCAACTATACGAAGAATATGATGAGTGGTAAATAAAACCAAGTACTGGGTCCTTAAGGAGCATGTGGAATTCATTGCCACGGGAGCCTGTAAAGTGGTTGTGAGGTGGTTGTATTTAAAAGAGGATTATTTTACAAGCAATAACACTGAGCTAAATTGTATGGAGCAACATTCTTCACAAGACCCCTGAGGCTGGCTCAGCATATTCAGCTATGGCAGCAGAGCATTTCATGCCAGCAGAGAAGAGCCAAAGTGTACGTAGAGGTGACACAACACAAAGCTAACCAAACAACAAGAAAACACCAAGAAGGGCAGAAATTTAGGAAAACAGTGTAATAAAACAGCAACTTGTCCAAATTCAGCTGGGCTTCTGTCCGTGTTCATCTTTCCTCCCTGTATTTTCATGTTAACTGAGTCAGAGCTGGGAAGGCACTTGGCCAATAGGAAATTAAGCCCAGGAGCTGAGGTTGAAGCCAGTCTGGCTGCACCTCGCCAGGGTGACTCAGCTTTGGACTGAATATTTTTGGGAAAATTTTGCTGATATATTGTGATTTTAATTTTTTTTTTCCATGTGCTGTTTTGAACTGACTGACTTGTTGCTGAAAACGAGGTGATAGTGGCCGCTCAGGCAATGGGGTGTGGGGTGGCAGAAGGCATGTACGGACGAGGAGGACACTATGTGGACACAAACAATGAGGTACATCTAGGGCAGTAAAGCTCACTGCTAAAAACCGTTCAGAAATTTTGGCTTTCTCTCCTCTGGAAAATGTTTGCCTGCACTTTTTTCAGCAGGTTACTGCTCCTTTTTTCCTTCACCCTCTCCCTCTGTTTGGGCTTAGGAGCCATAAGTCTCTGTTTTGGCCCTTCCTCCAAATCTCAGCCCAATAACTTCTTAACAAGATGTTTGGTCACCCTTGTGCTTCCCAGTTGCCTTCAAGTACTATCTGCATGTGTGTGGGTGAGGTGAGAAACAAAATTTGTCCAGGAAAAGAACTGGACAAAATCTTAGATGGAAAACCAAGAATTTTTAATTTGATAGACAGGACCACGCACAGTCAGAGAAAGTCTGGGATGGCGTGAGTGAGGAAGATGCTTACTAAATTATAAGCAGGCTTTCCATTGTGTTTTATTGCCAAAAAAACCCCATAGTAATTATAACTGTAAGCAGGCACACTTCCTCAAGTAAACTAAACTAAGAACTGCTGGCTAAAGAGTTGCAGCATTTTGCACATGGGACATTTTAGCTAAAGGTTAAGGGGAAAAATCCAACACATCCAACAACCAAACATAGTAGCTAGGAGTATGCTAATTTGCTTTCATTATGAAAAGTAGTGTTGCAAACCCTTACCTTGCTGGATGTACGGATTTAGAGAAATAAAACCTCAAAACATATAAATATATTCTCAGTTAGGTAAATCAACCCACTCATTTTTAACATTTGCCCATGTCAAGATGTGCTCGTGTTTCTTGTCATTGAAAATATGATCGTAAGGTGGTATGGTATGTGTTACCAGTTAAATATCTATTTTTGGTAAATATTCATGAGATCATCTTAAGATTAAATTGTGTTTGAACAAGAGTAATTTTTATATCCTCACATTGCTTATAAGGGAGTTGGGAGATAGCAGGTTAAAAATTCATATGGAGAAAGTTGCATATGCCTTATTCCCACTTACAAAAAAAACTGGAGCTATTTTAATGTTTTGGCATATGGAGTTATTGTAGCTCACTGAAAAAAACCCACCACTCAGCCCTGTGTTAGATACCAGATCTCTCTTCCTATTACGTAATGCAGGGAAATATACATACACAGTACAGTTACTTTAAATACAAAGTTTAGCAAGAATTATTGTAGCTTGTATGAAAATGGAGAGTCTGAGAAGTTTTATAAGTTTCAAAGTTCTGTGGCTGATGGAACAGCTCAGTTTATGGTTAACTTATTTGCAGCTGGGGGATCTGCAGGAACTGGATGAGGCAGAAAACAGTGAAAATGCAGACTGACACCATACAAATATAGGCAAACTCTTTGTGATCTCTGTGGCACTGATGTGTAATGCTAATAACAGCAGCTTCACTCCAGTATTTTCCTGTCCTTTACTAAGAACAGATCCAGATGCTGCAAGAACATCACCACAGGGAAGCAGGAAAAGGAAGGGTGAGTTAAACAGAAAGTGTTTGGGCTGACAGTGCACTGGGGCAAACTGCTGAACTACTTAGGGGAGGCAGTGGGCTGGGCTCGGGTGGGCTGGTGGAGCTTTGCTCTTGGAACACTACAGCTGCTGCATCTTTCCTCCATACAGCCAATCTGTCCCTTAACAAAAATACTTCTGAAGGGTTTTTCTTTACAAGGACAACAGCTGCTGACATCACAAGTCAGCCTCCCTTCAGACAAGCTGGAGTAGTCTTCCAATGCTGAACAAGAAGTCAAAGCCAGGCTCTCAGAGGGCCTTAGTAATGCACAACATGTGGCTCTGTTAGAAGTTAGCCCTTTCTAACCCAAATTCAGAGGGCGCTGACTAACATCCAGGCAGATGAGGATAGGCTGAGAGAGTTGGGCTTGTTCAGCCTGGAGAAGAGAAGGCTCTGGGGAGACCTTATTGCAGCTTTCCAATACCTGAAGGGGTCAACAGGAAAGCTGGGGAGGGGCTGGTTATTAGGGAGTGTGGTGATAGGGCAAGGGGTAATGGGTTTGAACTAAGAATAGATTTAAATTAGACATTACGAAGAAATCCTTCCCTGTGGGGGTGGTGAGGCCCTGGCACAGGATGCCCAGAGAAGCTGTGCAGTGTTCCCTCCCTGGCAGTGTTCAAGGCCAGGTTGGATGGGGCTTTTGGCAACCTGGACTAGTGGAGGGTGTCCCTGCCCATGGCAGGGGGTGCGAACTAGGTGATCTTTGATCACCCAAGCCATCCTGTGTTCCTGTGATTCAGGATGTTAACATCTGTACATTTGCCACACTACCAGTGATTTCTGATTTATTAGGAAGTTTTTCACTCCATGCAGTATGGAGTCTCTCCTGGGGTGTTGGTGACTGCTGGTGTTAAATGCTGAGAACAATAACTGTCGTCTGAGGCTTATATCCATATACTGTGAACTATAGCCTGGAATTAATCTTGGTCCTTAAATATGCAGGCTATAATGCTATAAGGACACAGCCATCACTGTGGAGCCCTGTGTTGTTTCTGGTTCATACATGCTGTTAGTATTTCATCTTCAGTGTAAATCTTAAGCACTACAGCATTTTAAATGCAGATGGCAAAATGAAAATCCTCTCTGCTCAAGATGAGTTGATATTATAACACTTCCCATTGTCCCAAGATGTTTCATGCCAGAGGTGAATATCTTTACACATTTAGGGGGTGCTAACATATGGCAGGTTTCACTGTGTTGGGAACAGTGCCCTTGACACTGTTCAAGTGTTCACAAAAAGCAGGCAGGAGCTGAAACCTTCTATCACCTTTCTTGAGATTTTTCTTCTATGAGTTCTTCAAACCTCTGAGTATCTCCTGTGGTCCATAAGTTGGATTATTTGCTAAAACCAGTGATCCCCTGTCAGTCCTCACTTCATAAAGATCATCTCCTAGTTCTGCTGCAACATGGATTTGGTTATGGTTGATTTAGACCATCAACTGACTCCTTTTTAAGAAGGCTGTAAGCCCTTTTGAGTTATATATTTTGCAATGATATTTTATCTTTTTTGTACATATACAATCTATTTTCCCTATTGATAACAGTGGCTCTGCTCTTGTTTAGCCCATGGCTGGTGTTGGTAGATTTTTGAGAGATAATGTACACAGGGATATGAACAAGTAAAGACAAATCATTTCAAGCAAATCAAAAACACAACAGCAGTTGTAGCACACATCATCCAGTCTTGCATAAGAGATGCTGGCTTCGGTTCTTCTTCTTGAAGAGTTTATAATTCACTATGAAAAGAAAAAGTTGAGTGGAAAGTATTTTTATTTCAACCACAGCAGCCCAGTGGCTGAATTTTGTGCAGAGGAATAAGTAAAGATTTTTCTCAAATGACATCAGCATTCATTATTTGAAGTTATCATCTTCTACTCTGTTCTCTTTCCACACTGACTCATGAAAGTTTTTCAGAGAAATACTGTATATTTAGTTGTTAAGTGTGCAAGTAAAATCAATTCCAGGAGTCTAAATGTAGACTCTTTTATGATATTTTTTTCTTTCTGTCCCCAAGTGTAGTCTCATATGTTTTCTCCTTCCTGATTATTTTGTGTTAATCCATACTACCTTTCTCCTTTCTGTTTATTCGCTTTCCCTTTGTGTTTTCTCTTCTTTCCTTCAGAAGTTTTGTTTTGTTTTTATTTTTACAGGGCATTATGTTTCCTTTTTTTCTTTTGCTTTTTCCTGACCATTCTCTTGCCCTCTGATCATTCCCCCCATGTTGTTTTTCTGTACCAGAATCTCGGGTGTTTCTCTATAAGCTGGAGATAGCACGTGTCTCTATTAGGCATTGCTTTGTCAGATGCACAAGATGTGCTGCCATTTCACCAGAACTGACCAGGATTTGACTTATTGATTTCGTGCCCACCAAGCAATTATATGTACTTAATGAAAATTTGAGTTTACTATATATGACTATTCCTATAAAAAAGTAAAAGGGCAGCCTTGGTTCTTACTCATTTGCTTTTGATGTCATTTGCGCAGTACATGAGAGGGAGACTCTCATATTAAAGGATGGCAATCACCATTCCCTCATGGCTTTGTAGGAAACAGTCTTGGAGAGCATAGCAATGTCCTGGCACCAGTGCACTGGTGCTGGCTCTGGAAAGACACTGCCTGTACTGCTATGTTGATAGAAGAGTCCCTGGCATGTTTTCAGCCCACAGCAGCAGACCCCAGACACGTGAGGAAGCTTTCATGTGGCCAGCCTGTCTTGGAGGGCTTTGAAAGTGTGGATGTTGTAGCTGACTCAGGGGATGGCTTTGCATGCCTTCATTTCTTAGAAGAAATGGAGACCATGAGTGAGCATCTCCGCTGTTACAGCAGATGAAAATTAATGTTGCAGAGCCTCTGAGGGCCTCCTGGAGACATGCATGGGGAGAAATACTGTGATTTATTATTGCAAGAGGTAGCACTTGTGAGTGACGGAGATGACCTTGTCACAGCTGGGTGGACTTCTGGGAAGAGCATTTCAGCACTTACTCCATTACTAGGACTGCAGCTGTGGTCCCCACCCATGTAGCTCTTCACTATATATTTTCAACACAAAAAGGATCACACCTGGAGTACTCTGGATGTTCACATCAGCATGCACGTTGCCAGCAACCTCTGAGTATTGCTTCAGTCAGAACACTTGAAGCATTTTCTCAAGCACATTTCAAGACTGGGATTTGTTCCCACATTTGTTGAATGACCACTGTGAACCATCACATGTTCACCTGCCCCGTGTTTATCACTAAGATGCATGTGGCAGGCATGAAGATGATCAGTTATGGTAGCTCCTTTAGACAGTTGTCCATTTCTCCATGTTAGAAAGCCAAGTTATGTTAGAAATACCAGTAAAAGGTACCTACTCCCAGTAAAAGGCACCCACTCCGTGGAATGCTAAGCACATGCTGAACAAAAGGAACATCAGGAAACCTAGAAAAGGAAGAGAAGGCCTATTCCTTTCCTGCTTCTGTCACTTACAAAAAACACATACAGAGAATTATAGAGAAACAGGCTGCCACAGCCTGTTCATGGTAAATTCCATCTTAATCGGACATGCTTTTCATTAAAAATATCTTTCCAGAGTTTTTGAGAAACTTTACTTTCCTTTTCAATATCTAACACATACAAGCCACCTGGTTGTTTTGATTTATTTTATTTTGTTTGCATTCAAGAGACATAAATATGAATAAAACTGCCTATTTGTACCACAGATTGAACTCACTATTTAACAACAGAGAAAGGACTAACTAGTGTGAGCAGCCCAAGGTCTTTTTACATGAGTCTGCCCAAGAATTTGGAACTGCACACATTTCTTTTTAAAAAGACAAGACCTCTTTATTTTTTTACCCATGTCAGTGCAAGTCTGGCTTTATCTTCTGTGATAGGAAGCATAATTTTTTTGCGATGGTTTTCTGACATATACCCAGTTTGAAGTCAATAGAACATGCCATTTGCTTTAGGTAGTTTCCTGTATAAAGACAAATGACTGCTATTGTCATCCTAACTGGTCTGCATTAGGAAATAGTCCCAGAGCTGGATCACTGTTTTCTAGCACCTAATGATGAATTCAGAGAGTTCCCGAATCAGTGGAATATTCTCATTTTAGAAACCTTCTTTGCTTAATGGAAAACTGTGGATAGAAACAAATGCACCTATTTACTGATCAAAACTTGTTAAAAAAACCCAAACAACTGTGACTCAATTTTATATTGAGGGTATATCTGATTGGAGGAAGATTGTATCTGTGATTTGAAAAGGTCATTGAATACTGTCCAGAAGAAGGGCACTTGAAACCTACAATTAACAGATTATGATGATGAGTGCCATTAATCGTTCCCTTTACTTGTCTATTACTTTCTCTATTGTTTTGACTTCTAGACCTTATTGTCCTTCTGATTTGAACTGAATCAACATCTTTTTGGCTGCTTTCAGTTTATTTGCATTTTCAGGTGTAATTAAGTGCAATGTCGAGAATCCCACAGCTATGATTTATCATGAAATATGTCATAAAATAACATTAAAAACATTTTAAATGTTTTAACGTGTCTCCATGTAGTCCAGTTAAACTCTACACTTTTATGACAGATTTAAAGTAATTGCATTTATTAATTAGGAGAAGCACTGTTACATTATCCAGGAGAGAACCTTGACAGTTGTTGTACAAACTGAAGCAACAGATGCTTTGTTCTATGTTGGTTATGGATACAATTTCTACAAATACAAAAGCTTCTACAGGTCTTACTATAAGCAAAAACTACGTAATATCATTATTACATGTCCTTTACTAGTTTGAGAATCTTTATCTAAATAGTCACTTTTCTACCTCTCAGTCACCCAAAGCAGGTTGGTATTTGTCTCTCCTTGCCACCATTCAGCAACACTCCTTCCTGAAGACTTTACAACCCTTAGAGAAATAGAGGAATCAGTAATTTTAGTGACTTACACTATACTGTTTCTTAGGCTTCAGATTGCTCCAGAAGTTTAATAAAATGCCTACCACCAACAGCTGACATATTTTTTGCTCTTGGCTCCTTGCAAGAAGTCCTCTGTTGCCAAATGGCAATCCCACTGCAGGTAATGGAAGTAGTTCTTGTGAAGCAGTCCTCCCTGGTGCTCCACAGGGGCTGGAGGTTCTTGGTGCTTAGGAGTGTGACATCCGATCAGTTTGCAACTACAGTACATTGTGTTCTATACTTTTTTTCCAGCCAATATGCAGCAGCTAACTCTCACCTTTATATCCTATGGACCTTTTCAAGTCTAACTTCTGATGTGTATTAGGTCTTTTTGCAAGAACCAACCAGTGCAACAATTATTAATTCTTGAAATATTAGAAAAGAACAGAAAAATTTAAAAATTGCCAGAACAGACATAGAATGGAGTTAAAATAACAATCAATAATAAGTGTGACAATAAAACATTTCATAAGTACAGTAGCAGCAAAATGAAGCCAACAATGGCCCCACAATTTGAGGGGACAACAATAACAGTTGCAAAGAACAAAAAATATCTAATGCTCTTTTGCTTCAGCTGGATAACTTTTGCACTTAAAGGGTAAGAATTCAAGCCAGAATAAAGCAAATCAAATGAGAGAGTACCTAGAGAAGTTGTATGATTTGGGCCTGATGAAATCGTAGGGGACTGCTTGAGATCGTTTTATGCATTTACCAAAGTCAAGTGGTCAACTACATACATGCAAGATAAGGAGCACCAGTATCCTACAATTCTGAAAACAACATAACAGACTAGACCAAAACCCCAACAGGTAATGCCTAATGTCTAAACGGGGCTGCAGTGTGTAAAACAAGTGAAATGATGCTACTGATAGATTTAGCCTGATGCAACTTCACAGTTTTCCAGACTGAGATGTCAAACAGGGTAACACCTTGCATGGGTGTGAGGAGCAATCAGTATCAGACTGATTTGGCAGAGCAATTTGGGCATCCCATCCTGCAACATTCATTTCATGGGATAGAGAAACCATTGTAAGGCCTTTGGAAGTATGACAGCTAGTGGATGCTTAATGCTTACTCATCCCATCCCACACCTTATAGGGCCCAGGAGAGAAATAAAGCTTCAAGAAGCATTCTGCTGACCTGCTGAATCCTCTGGAGGGCTACAGGTAAACTTGCTTTGATTTGGGGAGTTTATTTTTGAGGGGAGGTTCTTTTCTGTTTCTTTGTCTTTATTCCCTGTATGAGAACACATTTGTGTCACATAAACATGCATGCCCTGGTTCTTGTCTTCTGTCCTGGGAGAAGGGAAGAAAACCTTTCCCTTCCCCTTTTTATGGGATGATTTCATCTGCCGAAATTCCACTGAGCAATTGCATCAAAATGTAAATAATATTTTAGCTCTTTTTACTTCTCTGTGGTCATCTGTTTACTTTCTAGGGCTGCATGCTTGCTCTTAGAGTCATCATTAATCTTAAAATTAGGATAATCTGGTTTAAATGCAGAAATATTTTTTTCTTTTTTCCCCCCATCAAATTCCTAATTCCCAACTCAGAAAAGAAGCTGTTGAGCAATCAATAATCTTGCTCAGTAGGAACAGATCTCTTCTTGCAATTTAATGACTGGGTCCTGCTATAATGAAGGCAATGGCAAATTTTCTATTCACTTTATTAGGAATCATATCAGACCCTGGATTAAACAAGCTCACCTGAGGCAAGGTTTTTAAGGAGAAGTAATTTTCATTTTTAGAGCAATGTCTGGTTGGAAAACCTGGCAAACTTTGGGACACAGAAGCTCTTCTTTGGATCTGAAAAAGATGCAACAAACTTTAAGTACAGCTTGGGAACTGCTGTTTGTTAATCTGCTTATGAAATATTTTTTATGTGTAATATTTTAAGACAAAAAAGGGTGACAGGCATCAGGGAAAGGATGGCTAGACTAGTAAACGTTACAGAGAACTGGGGATCAGGATCATATTTTTTCTTTGCTTTGTATTCAGCAGAGTAAGTGTTAATTTAGTTCTTCAGGCTGGGTTTACAATTGCTTGGCACTACTATAGTTTTCGGGTTTAATTTTCTCATAGCCACTGGCCAAAAGATGCTGGGAGCTAAATGTGTGGCTATGGGGTCAACCTTTTTTCATTTGCTCTTGCAAAGACTGAGGTGTTACTTTTCTGAAATAAGGAGATATTTCTGTGGTGGGTTGGCCCTGACTGGAAGCTAGGTGACCACCAAAGCCGCTCTGTCACTCCTCTCCTCAAATGGATAAGGGAGAGAAAATACAAAAGGCTCATGGGTCAAGATAAGGACAGGGAGAGATCACTCACCAATTACTTTCATGGGCAAAACATACTCAACAAGGAATAAAATCCATCCAATTTATTACCCAATCAAAACAGAGTAGGTTAATGAGAAATAAAACCAAATCTTAACACACCTCCCCCTACCCCCCTTCTTCCTGGGCTCAACTTTGTTCCAAATTTCTCTTCCTCCTCCCCCTGCGTGGCACAGGGGGACAGGAAATGGGGGTTGTGGTCAGCTCATCACAAACTGTCTCTGCCTCTCCTTCCCACTTAAGGGAAGACTCCTCACACTCTGCCCCTGCTCCAGTGTTGGGTCCCTTCCACAGGAGACAATCCTCTATGAACTCCAACATGACTCCTTCCATGGCTGCTTCAGTTCTTCACAAGCTACTCCAGTGAGGGTCCCTTACACAGGGTGCAGACCTTCAAGACCAGCCTGTTTCAGCATGGTCACCCACAGAGTCACAAGTCCCCCAACCAGCGTGCTCTGGCATGGTCTCCTGTCTCCACAGGCTGCAGGTCCTGTCAGGATCTTGTTCCAGCATGGGTTTTCCACTAGGTCACAGCGTCCTTCAGGTGTCTCCACCTGCTCTACTATGAGGTCCTCCATGGGCTGCAGGTCAAATTTCTACTCCCCATCATCTTCCATGGGTTGCAGGAGGGCAGCCTGACTCACCATGGTCTTCTCCATGGAATCTCTCACACTGACGCCTTTAGTGCCTCCTCCCCCTCCTCTGGCCTTGGTGCCTGCAGTTTCTTACATCTTCTCACTCCCTTCTCTGGCAACAAAAAGCAGCAGTTTGTGGGGTTTTTCTTCTTAAATATGTTATCACAGAGGTGTTATGACCGTCACTGATGGGCTCGGCCTTAGTCAGCACCAGGTCCGGCTGTTTACTCTGTCAGACCTAGGGAAAGCTTCTAGCTGCTTCTTGCAGAAGCCACCCCTGCAGCCTCCACACTACCAAAACCTTGCCACACAAACCCAAACCAATTTAATTCACAATATGTTTCCATCTAAAATTACAATTTCTCAACAAAAGAAACTCAGTGTTGCCAGCATTGTTTACGCTTACATAGATGTAAATCTTTATCTTGCCTAGCATGGATAACCAGGACATGTAATCTGTTATTTTGTGACTCTTACTTTCAATAGGACTCTCTACATGAGAATTTCAAAGTCTATTTGGGATGCGAACTATTTTACAGAAAGATTTGTTCTGTGTGTCTTACCCTTCCTGGAGCACATACAGTCTCAAAAATAAATTTTCAATTACTGTATATGTTAAATACCTTAGCTTAACTCAGCTAAAAATTCAGTGCCCTACAATTTTTGGGTTTGGTATTATTATTCAAATCTTTTGGGAAATGTCTGTAATCACTTTGATATTTTTAAAAGATTTTAGCACTGTCTATATTAAGATTTCCTGAGGAATGAAGATTGACTTGAATGAAGTAGCCATGTGATGGGCAAGATTACACCAATGTGTATTTTAATATCATTATTCATAACTTAGCGAAGTGAAAATTCTCCAGTGGTAAAGATAAAATCTTTCAGCTATTTAAAAAATGCGACTCGGGCTGCAAGTCCTTTATGTGATTTAGTTAAACATACTTGCTCATAGCTGGGGATCCAGTGTCTATCAGGAACATCTCTTGCCATGGAGATTGCTGATCCCATGGTCGACAACTTTAACATGCATAGCACATTAACTGGGAAAATAGAAGCAGGACAGTTAGTGACAGTTTCATTTATATATCCTAAAGGAATACCTGAGTCGGCAAACATAAAAAACTCTGTTAAACCATAGCTGGTACATGAACTTTGCCAAAAGAATGATGCAAACCTGCTCTGGCTATGTGGTTTTGAGGTTTGTCACAAGGCTCTTCACCTATATAAAATGTGTTAAGAGTCTTATGAGAAAGGAGATGCTCTGTTCATGCATTTCAGGAGCCTTCAAGTACCACACGGAGCTGAATCCAATAAAGAAGTGTACTGAGTGATGCACCAAAATGGGAAAGTCCCCCACACCAACACTGCTGGGGAGGGAGGTGCCACAAGCAGGGACATCTCAGGGAGGATCTGTGAACAAGCTGATAAATCCCAACACGGGAGGAGATATAAATGAGCAGTGGAGTGTGGGAGTTCAGGGAATCGGCACAGCACCCACACAACAAGGCACTTTGCCATGCAATATAGATCTGTTTTTTGGGCTCAGGTTGTGAGCCCTGCAAGGAGCCCAGCAGAGGTGCTGGGGAAGGCAGAGAAGAGCATGAGTCAGGATGCCGGCCAGGGCTGCTGTACCCAAAGACAGGGATTCAGCTGAACAAGGCATCGTGCCTACAAGTTGGATGTGCATGATTTCCCTAGTAAAAATTGTTTTTGCTGGCCTGTAGTTCAGTTTAAAAATGAGGCCCATGTCAAGAACATAAGATGTTTTAAGAAACAGGAAAAAACCATCTGGCCTCACATGCACACTTGCTTTTTTTTCCCCCTAGTATATCTTAAGCCTACTTCCCTGCTTTTTCACTGTGCTGCTTAATCCTTTCCTCCTCTATGAAAAGAAAAGAGAGAAAGGAGAAAAAAGGAAAAAAAAAAATCTTCAGAGGTGTCTCTTCAACTCATTTCTGCGCTTTGCTGCAGTCGCCTTTCCTGCTAACTTATTCCATATGTTTATTATCCTTTATATAAAATACTTTTGCCTGAGTTTTTAGTTTCCTCTTTATTTGAAATAATTTGTCATATTGCCTAATCAGTTTGGAAACTTTAGATCAATTTTTCCTACACTTACATGTGAGTTCTATATGTATAAAATATGTACACAAATTTATACATATATAAACATGATCATGTTTCCAGTTAGCTGGGCTTTTGTTTTAAAAGTGACAATAAATGTAATAGTTGTAGCTTTTCATTGTTGACTAAGTTAATGAGACCAACTACTGCTTTCTTTACTTTGAGAGCTATATCAGAAAATTGTTACCATTATTAACAGAATAAACAGTACCAATATTTGATGCAAGCACAATTTGCAAACAATATACAGGTAAGGATTCAAGAAAAAGAAAACCAGAAGCGAATCTGAGAGATTCATGTGGAAAAGCTAGACTTTGAAATAGCACATGTCAGGTTCCAAGGCAAGGTTTTGATTTTGAAGTTACAATACCAAAATAATGAATAGAACTGATTTTAGTATGTTACCCAGAAAATGCCTAAACTAGTACTATGTAGAAAATGATATTTACAATTTGGGTAAGGAAGAAAAAAAAAAAAAAAAAGAAAAGAATGAAAGCAGCAAACATATTTTGCTCACAGACTTTTTTTTAGGTTTTGTTCCCTGCTTCTTACTTCTTCCCTTAGAAGAAAAAAAGAAAGAGGCAAAGCAATCTCATTCCTTCCAAAGATGGAAATTAACGTTCTCCAAACATTGTGATTTAATACATCATTTCTCTCATTAAATAAGTTACTCTATCATTGTTGGCCAAAGAACTTTCCTCTCTAGCATACTTCTTGCTATACGGAACTGAGCAGACTACCAACTTTGAGGCTGCTAGTGGTAACATTTCTCTGCAGTAGGCTTCTTGCTCTTAAGTTGCACCGGTTTGACAGCACTCATGGATCTCTGAAACCAAAGACACTTGCTGGCAAACCAGGCACAGTCACTAATGGCTCTAAGAGAGCCTTGCTGACATCAGCCATTTTACTGATGGACATGGACTATTTTCAGCATTTACAAGTTCCTCCCAGTCAACTCATATGTATATCTAGGAGGAGTTTGCCAGTGGCCTGCACTAAAATTCTTTGGAGAGCTTTATATTCATCTTGTACCAGCTGATGAGGTGAATGCAATGGAATGTTATACCTAGTGATTTATGATGAAATGAGTCTGTAATCTTTCCTCTAGGTTAGAGCCACCTGGCAAGTATGATGTGGTGATCTGCCCAGAACAACCAGAAATGCTTACCCACTGAGGGCATTTCAGCCCTACAAAAAATAAGCGGATCAAGAGTATGCTTCGTCTTTTTGAAGCAGAAATGTTGTATTTGTGGAGTACTTTCTTTTCTGCCTCTTGATATTTTTGCTGCCTCTTCCCATCATTGCATCACACACATTTTGTTGAGCTGGATTTTGTTTGCTTTTTGGTTTTGCTGTTGTTGTTTTCATTGTGCATGAGTGTGTGTTGCTTGTATCAGGAGAGCTGAATCCTCCTCTGGAAATATCCTTTCCACCGGCTGCATGGGGAGCCTCGCATTATTATATTTTTAACTAAAACAGCCTAAAGCCAGGGAAGCTGCTTCCAACATATCGAGGCCATTTGTGAAGGCGAAATCCACAAATACCATGACTACACTAGCAAGGTAAAATGAACCAGGATATGGGTCTGTGCCCTGGCACCCCGTCTTCTGTAGAGTTTACCTATTAGCATTGCCCCTGACACAATTTTGGCCACGGCCTGCTAGCAGTCTCAGCCAGTGCCTGGGCACAGCACAAGCCAGTGGGCAACCTGAACACAGTCTCACTGTTTTGGATGAAGGTGGTGGTGGGGAACAGACAAGACAGTTTAACTGTATGGATGTGAGTGATGACATGCCAGCTGGCCTCAGGGCTGGAGAACAGTTACTGGTCCATTGTATTTGCTAAGGCAGATGTAGCCAAAAGGACTTAAGTGTTGCAACTGTTAATTATATGTTCTCTATCACGGAGTGGAAAACAGCAAGGCCCTCTCTTCAAAGCAAAGGAGTGTTAGCAAAGAGAATGATCAAAGGACTCCTAGAGCTATACAGCAGGACGTGCTACGGAGCAGAGTAAGACTTGGGCCAGATCTCCAAAAGTAATTAGATGTGTGTTTTCACTTGGGATTTTCAGCTATGATTCCTCTTGCTGAGAGAGGCCCCCTAGGATATGTCTTTCCTTACAAAGGGTCAGGCTGAATACTTTCGAGCAATAATTTGACTTAAAATAGTAGATGAACCAGGAAGAATACTGAGAATTCAGGTTAGTCTCTCAGTCCTTAATTAATGGCCATTTATACAGAATGCAGATGTTTGGATTGAACTAGAGTCAGAACAAGTTTGGTGCTGTAACTTAGCAGTTAGAAAAGTCACTGGGTACGCAGGAAAGTAAAATTTCTGTCCCTCCTCAAATGCACTGATAAAATAGGTCAAGAGAACTGTCACACTGGTAACTCTTGGGTGTCCTCAAGATTATTTTTTTCCAAGAAAATAATCTATCCTACCTAAATCAGATAATGTGAAGTGTCTCAACCTAAATGTAAGCTGACCAGTGCAGTGGAATGTGCCCTGCTCTGTGACTCATCCAGACTGAAGACGTGGTGGAAGGGCAGCAGGACTCCTTCACCTGCTTCATCCCATGATGAGTTTTCCTCTGTGGATAATAGGGATAGGAGAGAACTTGGGTGCTTGCCTGGGGTTCGGCCCAGCACAGAAACAGAAATCACCTCATCTATGTTTATAGTTGAAGAACCAGAGTGAGTTATGCTATGAGAGAGCCTATGCTAAGAGAGTTCAACTTAAGGCTTGTTTCACAAGTCCTAGTGTTGCATTTCTGTGCTTGTTCTTTAAGATGGGTGCCTTTTAAAGCAGAGAGCATTTTTAGCCCTATTATTTTGCCCATACAAGATATCTGTAAGATGATAGCATTTATTTATAATGTTAGTGCTTTATCCAGCCCAGAGCTAGCTCATGCTGGTACCTTTCTCTTTAGCACTCTGAGTATTTCCAGCTGGTGACACCAAATAGCCTCCATTTCCTCATGTGGAACATTCACCAGTTGTTTTACCCCCTCCTCCTTTCCTTTTTATTTTTGCTGCTGGAAGGATGTGGGTGATGATTTATAGAGCATGTCCAATTGGCTCTGTTTGTCTGTGCTGGCCTGCTTCATGCACACTGAGGTCAGTGCTGTATTTGTAGGTAACCATCCAAGGAAAACACCTCACAGCAGGCAAAAATGCTAACTAAGTAAAACAAACTCAGGAATGTGATCATCTGTTTAGCAAAGTTTTCAGCAGTCTTTTCCATTACACTAAGCTTTCAGTCCGCTTCTACAAACTCAGAAGTGAACACAGCACTGAAATACCTCAGACATACTCTTCCAAGTATGTAGGAGCCTTGAATTGTTGAAGAGTGGTTGGGGGAACAGGGAAAGCTCCTTTTAAAAGACACGATTAGTGATACATATGTTTGAGTCCAAAACGTCCAAAGAAGAAAAAGAAATAAAAAAAAAGATTGTTCATTAAAAGCTGTGGGGTTTATTCAAGTTTTAAAAAGCAAAACTATAATCATGGAACAAAATCATCTTGTGTTGCCCCATTGCTAACTGCATAGTGGGCCCCATTACCTTCTTCTGATGTGATACCCAAAGAGAAATTCTGCTGACATCAAGGGGAATTTTGATCTCATCCACAGAGCTGCAGGCTGATCCTCATCTCATGATTTCTGCAGTTTTAAGGCCAAAAGTATCTTTCATCGTGATTCAGTGCATAGTGAGTACAAGTATCCCCACTTCTGCATGAGGGCAAAAAGTAATTGCAACCCCTCTGCCGGCGCGCGCGCAGAGATTGCTGCTTGGGGGAGCACAAGGGTGGATGAGGGGGAGAAAGGAAGCCCTGGCTGCAACTTTCTTGGTGGAGCGAGCTGGCTGCAGGCAGAGGAACAGGCTGTGTTTTTCTAATGAGCGGTTTCCTTGAATGGGTATAAAAAAGAGCACATGGGAGGGTAATTATGTGGAAGCATGTGATGCACAAGAGTTTTCGGCAGTGGATCCGCTGCCGAATCCCCGCAGCTTGGAGTTACTGGGCTGTGTGGTAGAAAGACCGACAAAAATGACAGGTGAACTGCAACAGATACATACCCCTCTGAATATCAGGTGGCATATGCTGTGCTCTTTACAAATTGCCTCCCCGAGCCCAGCCAGGCTCCCAGCCCCTCTTTGAGGACGAAGTCACACTGTGCCCATCTGGCAAAGCTGAGGCTGCGCCTGGCAGCTTGCTGCTGCAGCGGCTGCGCTCATGTTTGCCTCTGTGGTAATTGGTTTGTATCTGATTTCAGCTCATATGGAAGGGTAGAGGGATAGCAAATTACTTGCAAGTGGTTCATAGACTCTGTGAATGCTTTTTTTTTTTTTTGTAGAAAACTACAGCTGCGTATATTCTTCACTGTCATCTCCACTCCCAGATCTGATTTTGTACTCACTTCCAACCCTTGCTGTCCTCTGTGCACTTGCTTCTGAGACAGGAAAGGCAAACACGTTTTCCTGGTTTTATGAAAGCTCCACTGTTTTTTGTGCAATGAGAAAGTTTTGACAGATGAACCCATACCAGGGACCACTTAGCATTGATTCTAATTCAGCAGCCCTCAGTTTCAACAGGGGAATTCTTAAAACCCTTATGCAAAGCAAAGTCCCTCCTAATTTGGAGACACAACTGCTTCAGATACTTTGGAGTAACTTGATCTTATTTGTTAATACTGTGCTTACTTTTTACAGACATTCAGTGAAAAAATGCCCAGCTCTGCAGCTATGTTGACATTATTTAGGTCCTGGTTATCACTAAATGTGGCACAAGCCAGAGGAATGAGCTTTGCTTTAAAGAAGGCTGTGGACCTACATGATAAAAGGAGGAGAAGCAGGAAATTGGTAGCTGCTGTCAAAGTCCCCCACTCTTTTCTGCATTAGCTAGTGGTTACACAACAAGGAGTCTTATTGCCCCTAAATGTGTCTGTGTCCCAGAATCAGGGGGTTACATCCTACTTTCAGGCTTTTCATGCCATCGGTTCTTAGGTAGCTGGCAGGCATCTGCTAATGAACACATGGCTTTTTAGAAGTGTTTCCATAATCCAATCAATTCTTTTTAAACTTCATTATTTTTAGCCACAGAACTGTAGGTGCTATTGTGCTCCATGAGCCAAGTCTGTTACCACTAGATAAGAAAGACATGGATCAAATTTGCATTTTTACATGTGCAAATGAGATGTCCCTGACTTCCCCTCCCCCTCTCTTTCTAATGGTTGTCCTTGTTTTTTTCAAATCTTTTTATTTTCTGAAATACTTGCCAGGTGGTTAAAAAGCTTGCTTTTCTCTGCAAACACCATGAAATATGTAACACAATGCACTGCTTTATTCTCAATGATATATTCGTTTCTATATGTTTGTAAAACTAGTTATGAGGCCAGAAAAAGCAGCTACATGCTGGTGATTTTCTCCAGATTTATTGCATATATTATACTTTTTCTACTTCAGTGGGCTTCTATCTCTGTGCTGAGCAGTGCGAGTGCCTATATGACAAAACCCCTCCTTCTTTTGCACACATGCACGTACATATGAAACCGAAAACCTGCTTTTCATTAGCATAGCCAGCACAATGGAGGCAAGAGTGGAAGCAAGGAGAGAATTTGAGATTTATGGCATCAGACATCTCATGTGAATGAATGTTCATGCCTTAATGTAACTAGTCGCAGATAGAAGGTAAGCCTAGCACTGAAAAGAAAAGCTGCTGTTCCATGTTGTGAATAAAAACACTTACATTGATTTCTTTTTTTGGGTAGCTTCTTAGTTCAATCTAATTTACTACTTATGATGTGAATCCCAGAGCACACTGAATCATTCACACTGGATGCAGATGTGCATGCACAAGGCACACATGTGGAAAGGTAAAACTTCTGTTATAGATGAGAGGAGCTTTGTCAGCATAATGGCTGTGGAGATAAGGGCTCCAGGCTAATGCACAACACATACAGAAAGCCCTGCGCACATCTTACTGTTTACAAAAAATGCACGTGACAATTTGTCTTCATATCAAGAAAATGCATTTTTTATGATATTTTTTCTCCATTTTATTTCAATTTTAGTTATCAACTAATAACAGCGCAGTATATTCAACAGGAAGAAAAAATGTTGTATTAAAAATAGGAATAACATTAACAAATTACTTTTCTCACATTTAGCTACAGAGTAATTTAGAAAATCTCTGATTTCCTGCTGAGAAATCAAAGCAAGATACGGTTCAGTTATCTGAGCACAGCATCAGGACTCACTAGGTTTTGAGGACTCTTTTTTTCTTGTGCTGACTTTCCCTGGAACTGTGACCAGGTTGTTTCTCTTCTTTGTTCATAATTTTTTTTATGATACAGTAGATTGCGTCCACGTGTTCTGAACATCCACACATTATAGGTATTAAGGAAACAGATCCAAGCTGCATGCAAATGAGTTCAAGCTGATGAAATTCAATGTAATTCATTCAGGTTTCAGTGGCATGTCCATCAAATTTAAGTTTTCTCAATATTTGCAAAGCAGCTTTGAAGATGTAAGTTATTAAATATGGTTCTGAGACGAAACTTACACATCAACCAATCTCCATTCTTAATGAACCAAATTAATCACTTGGGTAAATACTATGGTTGTATTAGAGTTAACCATCAGTTAATTTAGTTTAATCTTTTCCAGTGAAAAAGTTACTACGTGCATTTCAAAAAAGAATAAAGATGTAGAAAAGGGGGAAAGGTTCTCATCTTTCCCCCCCAAAAGGTCAATGCTACTAAGGTGAACTGTTGTAGGTTTAATAGCTGCATTAAGAATTGTCTGCTGGACTCTTTGCCACTCCAGTATTCTCCTGATGAGGCTCCATAACTGCATGGCTTTCAGCGGAGCATGAAGCGAGAACTAGTCTGTATGGTGAACAAAACAAGTAAGGGGTTCAGCATAGTAATAGAACTGTGTAACATTTTTAGAAAATAGCCAATTCAGCCAAAAATTTATTGTCCCCTACGAATGTGAGTCAGGCTCTCTTCATGGCTCCAGCTGGCTGAAGCTCATCTGTTTACCTCTCAGGAGAAGTGAAGTGTCATGGAAGAGATGGGAGCTCAGGTCATCTCCTTCCCCATCTGTGGCTTGGAGCATTGTCTAAACCACAGCATGCTACAGCAATAATTTCTTCCCCTGGAACTTTTCTGCTTCTTCTAAAACACCGAAAAGGTCTCCAAGACAAATTAAAAATACCATGAGAATTTACTAAGCGTGAGAAACAAAAGTCTGCCACCTCCACTTGGGCTGCTTTGGTACCAGTCTGTGCATCCCTGAGCTTACACTGAGTGTAACAGCATCAGGGGAACAGTGATGGGAGACGGATATTGGAATTTTTCTAGGAGCCAATGGAAAAGTTTAACTCAAAGTTGTAGTATCCTGAAGTTTGTATCCTGAGATTGACTCAGGGAAGCACTCTCGGTTTTCTGTTTTCTGTTTAGTTTTATGATTTTAGACTATTTCTTTTTCTTTCCTGAGGTAAACTCAATCCTTTCTGGTTTAGGCAGTCTGGAGCATTTTTCTTGAATCCAATTTTCGGGGGAAGGGAGAGTTAAGAAAATTTCAGTTGGTTTGATTTTTTTTTTTTTTTTTCATTCAAGCGCTGCAGTGAAAATTCAATTATTTACAGAGCTCAGAAGGTTAGTGACCCTGCCACAGATCCAGGGCTGGAGCAAAACCAGTGCAGAACACGGCACGATCCTGCATTAGTTTATGTTATTTAGCAAGCACACCCTGAATCTGTGACACACAAACTGGGTCTCCATAGGCAAAGCACGCTATGGTTTGGTTTTTTTTCCAGAATTGATCCTTGAATGAAAAACACAGTAGAAGTGTAATGCATTAGTATTTCTATTATAATATTTATGTACCAGGCTCATTTTAATGTATCTTTCTTTGCCTTATCTGCTCAGCTTCTCTCTCTAAGTAGGAATAAACTAGCACTACAAGCCTAGCAATCAGACAGGCAGTAAGAACAGATTACTGTGAACATGGAAAGAAAGATAACACACTCTGGTCCTCTTTATATTTTTTATTATGGCTCATGTATATAACTATAAAAAGAAAGATATTCAGAAGATGTGGAGCAAAGAGAGAAAGGAAAAGGAATTCCAGGAAGGAATTCACTAAGTCTTGATTTCATGTGGTTTCGCAATGCACGCATTTTGTCAGAAGAAGGAATAAGTTAAATAAAAACTAACCCCACTCTAATCAGGGTTATATGAGAGAAATTTATATAAGGAGAAAACCCCCATATATTTATTTATAGAAAACTAAGGCATCTGAAAGATGGGCTCACCTGGTAACATTTCAATTTCTTCTTTTTAATGAAAATATGTAATTTTACAGTTCACAATAATATTCCATTTTGATCTAGCTGTATCAATCAAGATCAGAACCTGGTAATGGAGTCAAACAATCTCTCACTTTGTTTGTTTAAAGGGACTCCTTTTTATTTATAAATAATGTTGAGAATGACTATGTGCTCAAACATGGCAAGAATCAAACTGCAGTACACATTTTCTATTATCACATTTCTAAACCACTTTGAACTGGCAATTTGCCCCTAACTCCCAACATCGCTGATCTTCTTTGACTTCCTACAGTCCTTCTGCAGCACAGATACATAGCCAGGCTCAACTCAGACCCACCATTTGTCCATGCAATGCTAGATCACTTGGCTAACACAGCCAGTTCTTGTCTGTGCTTAGTAATACTTTTAAATTAATGGCTGTTGTCCTTAGGTAGTTAATGAAGCTTGTTGCACAACTTTGAAGATTTCTGATCCGCCATAGTTCAAGCAAAGTCAAACGAATATGATTCTTTTTTAAATTTTCATTTACCCAGCATCTTCCAAGGCTACTACCTCTTTCTACTGATAATACAAGACACTAAAATGGACACTTGAGAAGAATTGCTTCACTCTACAACTGAACCTTAGGTGTAAGCCAGGGACCTGGTGTTAGCAACTTGACTAAATATAAGATTTCAGAGTCATGTTTAACCTTGAGCCATAAGCTTGCTGTGAATAGGATTGGAAAATTATCTCTAAAGTTTAAAATATGATCTTACAACAGGATTTGGTTATTCTGAACACAGTCTCCCACTTTGAAAGATGAAGCCCTGGCATTTGCAATTTGAAACTTTTAGTCCTATGGTATCTGTAACGGCAAATTAAAAAAGGATATTCAGCTTTCAGATCTGTCTTAGACTTTATTAATATGATGTTGCAGATAATGAGCTCTGCCAGATAAGTACTAGCTGCCTATGTTTGGCTGCTGAAGTACAAGAAATATCTCTCATGATTTACATCAAAATGCTCGAGTAATTACCATATTTAGATAGGGCAACTAACACTTGTGGAGGTAAGGCAGAATGTGTAGTGGGAGAGGACAGCCTCCTGTTTTCTAATGATTTAGGTTTATTCTCCCCAGTATGAAAATATTTCTGTGAGATGGGGGAAAGAAGTATAGTAGGGTATTAAAGACTGCAAAATGAGAATGGGGACGACAACTGGAAAGTCAGGATGGCCCTGATGGTTGGCTGATGACTGCTTTGCTCAGACAGCATTGTACAGCCTACTTCTTGTGGGACCCATGTCCTCAGGGTGCTCATCCAGATGGACTGGACAGGCTGCTGCTTCTGCTCTCCTTAGCAGCAAAGTGCACAACGTATCACAGTAAAGTGCTCTTGGTAGTGTCTTACTGGCAGCAACAACTATCCCCAAAGTTCCCCAGGACACTCCTGGTAGGCAGTGGTGTGTCGCTAAGGATGTGACTGAACTCTTTGTGGAGACCATTTTGTCTACACAAGGCTGCGCATGCTGTTGCAGCAGCAGTAACAACATCACAGTCAGCACTCTTGCACCACCTATGTCAGTGCTGGGAAGAAGACAGCTCAGGTTGCCTTTGAAGACACACATGATGCCCATGAGAACTAATGCCTACATCTATCACTACATCATCTTTAGTATCCTAAAACTAGTAGCCCACGCTAAGGGACAATGTGAGCTTACAGGGCAGTATGAGGTCATCAGTGGGCACTTGTAGTATGTGCCGAAACAAAATAGGTCTGGGATGAATGAAGGTGGCCTGTGAAAACCCATTTGTGTTCTCAGAGGTGGCTGGTGATTATACAAGCTCGCACAAGTGGGGCCAACTATTGCTGTCTAGCTTTTTCTGGTCGTGTCTAGCTTGGAAGGTAGAGGTTTGGCACTCCACAGGCAGAAGGCAGAACTAAAAGGTTTTTATATTTTGAGAGTGTGCTCCCTACTACATAAGATAGTGGATCCCTCTCTCAAGGAAAAATGTGAGACCCACACTTCATTTGAAATACTTAATCAGCTGTACTAAAGGTGTAATGAATCCTGAGAGGAAAGGTGTATTTTGTGCTTGAAAGCTGAGGGGATAAGATGAATTCTAGTGCTTAAGTTTTGCTTTATGAATCTTGCTTAGAGGTGCCTGATTTTTCTCATGCATTGCCTAGGAGCGAAGGCTTTCACTCAGGACTGCAGATGCTGCTATGAGGGTTACTATTTATCAGCTGAGTGATGTGGCTCTCTAGAATTTTCTTTGATCTGAATTTTAGTCTGAGTCTTGTATTCATGAAACTTGAATTCACTGATTGGTACAGGGATTTTTATTTAATCATTCACACTAAGGTACTTTTGGGTCTCATTCAGCTGAGAACAGAAAATAACCATTACTGTGATAGGGTGATACAAGTAATAACTGTTGATAGACGTTGACTTTAATAGCAGCAATAGGCTGGATTGTAAATTAATGGTCTGTCTTGAGCAAGGAACTGAGCCCCTGAAAGAGATTAGGAGGAAGCCTGTGCTAAGTCACAGGCTGGCCTAAATGAGACACTTTTCAGAAATCATCTGTGCAGCCTGATTTGATGGGGCATCAGCAGGGGCCTCATGAAAACCTGTCTCCTGTGGTTGTGCACGGAACTTATTGTATTATACTGCCCACAGCCATAAATGAGGACACCTTCTGTATATTTGCATGTCTTTATCATGAACGTAGAAACATATTGCCAAATTTCATTACTTTATTCTAAGTCTTGTGGTGTTCAGAGGTGGGGCTTCCACTTGGGATCTACATAAGAATCTCACGCTATATACTTATAAAAAATGAGTTGTGTTTCTCAAAAACAAAGAGAGAAGCTGGAAAAAGTTTCCTCTAAGTGATCAAATGCTGCAAATTGATAAAACCTAGTACAGAAGAAGAACATAGAACTTTTTAAACCAATTTCAGAAATTTTGTCGACCCAATTAATAATTTTTAAATGTTTGAAATTACAGTGATACATAAAGTTACCAGTAAAAGACAGCTGTATGTGGATATTTTAATATTTTGATTTTCTTTATTTATAGCTAGAATAAATATATACAGGTTTTGAAGTGTGCATTCAATTTCACATGAGAACTAGGAGTCCAAAATTTGATGTCCACAAAGAGCTGGTTTATGCCCTTTCTTGTGGAATACGGTTTGTATCAGTTGTCTCTGTGGAAATGGATTTGGTGTGCAATGATTTACCACCTTTTACCTTTATTTAACCCTATTGATTTTAGGTTCACTTACTGTTGCACAGTCCTTGCAGTTTGGTGTATTTTCCTTGGTAACTAAAAATCATCTTTCTCATATATATTTTTTCCTATTCCATAGTTGTAATTTGAGGAAAAAAATAAATTAAAAGGTATTGAGATTATCCATCAAGTATTTTCAATGATCCTCTTTGCAAATTGCCTTCTCTACCTCGTACCACAGGACCTGCTATCACGATAGATCACAAAAAGACATGGTTTTGGGTCTGAGTTGCATTTTGTGTCTATGAAAGTCAGTTCTCCTGAACCAGCAGGAGCTGTGAGACCTCCATGTACTGGGGACAGTCCCCAGTGGCAAGGTTGCCTGTCCCCATTTAGCTCTGACTACTGGACTGGAGGGAACTGAGCCCCACTGGTTGTTGCTCCCAACCAGCTGACTGGAGGCATTTCAGCGAGACAGGAGATGATACCCAATTCCAGTAGATCAACCTGACATAAAACTGGAATTCATGGCTGCTCAGGGAGTTAATGGAGCCTTGTACCAAGTATAGCTAGTACAGCCACCAGACCTTTTCCGAGAGGGCAGCTATGCCTCACTCCTCAGTTCCTCTGAGCTCTTCAGTAGCCTGTGCCTTGCTGAGATCAGCATCATGCCACATTACTGGGAGAATTGCATATACATGTATGGAGACAGGTTTTCTGCTGCTTTACTTCTTGTGTGCTTACTTACACCAGCACAGGGTGGAAGAGGAATGCTCCTGCTCCTCTTCGTGTTTCAGTAACATTTAAAATTCTGCAGCAATATAAATGAGGACAGAGGACGATGGCAAATCCAGTCAGTACTCTTTCAATGCACACCTGCTATGCTCATGGATATTAGCTTGGCTGGACAATATTAACACTTTTATTTTTTTTGTAAGCTCTTTCATTAACAGTAAAATAGCATAAGCAGTTCCTCGAGGAATTCAGGGTTTACCAAAGCTGCTTTGAAAAATGGCAAAGAAGTTTTGAATTTCAGAGCCTCAATTAGCTTCACAGATCAATTGTAAGGCTGATTTATACAAGCACTGAGGACAGATATCTCCTATAAGCTATAATTGGAGCCATGGGTTCTTAGTCTGAAAAGTCAGTCCCTCAACTTCTCTACATTTTAAATATCTAAAAGGTAAAGATCCGAATTAGAGTATTAACATAATGTTTAGGAGAATGTTAATCAAGCAATAGGGAGAAGTAGAATTATTTCCTCACACGAGGCAAAAAGTAAAAGCTGGGTACTACGCTTCTTGTGAAGTTGTAAGAGGGACCCCCGCTGCTTTTCCCCCCTCAAAACTATTTCAAATTAAACTTAAAATAGAACTGAAAGGAACTGAAATTAAAAGCAACCAAAAGGTTTGAATCCCCTTGTTCACTTGGTTATTGCCTTCATAAATCAAAACTAGACAGCAAATGAATTGGCTGTACTTACATTGTTGTTTATTTGCCATGCAGCTTATGGGGCCATGGTAAAGCAAAACAAGATGATCATTGTTTCGCCCAGACCTAGAGCCTTTAGGCGTATCCCTCGCTGCCCGTTCTAGCTTTCTGGTCAGAGTAGCAAAAGCAAGAAGTAACATGTTATTTGGCCGCTGCTCTCTTTTCCCTCACTCTTGGATCCCCAGTTGACCTGACTGTGATGTAAAGGGGTTCAGTTTTGCCGTGGCAGTTTTGGGATAAAGTCACATAGTGAATGGCACCTTCTCTGAAAACAGTAAATGCTGTGGAAATCACAGTTGTTTTAAGAGTCAGAACTTGCAGGTATTTTTGCAGCGCAATGTATTTTTAAACATTTTCAGCACAAATAATAGAAACAAGACTAGCAATAGGCAGTGTTATGCCTTCTAGGACCTTTTTATGACTTCTACATAATGGTTGCTTGACACTTAGAGCTGAAATGAAAGATGACATGGGCAAGTTAAACATACAGGCAGATAAGATGAATTGCCGTGTCAGAGTGTTCCTCTTCATCATCCCCAAACAGCTCTGCAATTAAAGAAAAAAAAAAAAAAAAAAGAAAAGAAAATCCATTGTTTACTTATGTGAATAAGAAAGGAGAGACATTCTGATGACACCACGAAAAACTCTAGTTTTTCTTATGGCTCCAGCTTTCTGCCTATCCACTCTCACGGGCCCCCAAAGTTTACTGAGCTCTCAGTGCAGGATCAGGACCTCTCATGAGCTGCCTTTTTCAGCCAGCAGCACCAGTACTCTTTCCCTTGTCTGTATGTGGGTCTCAGAAACATATGGATGGTTTTATTTTGCCATCAGTATGACCTGACCATGGTAGTCCATTACTATCATAGCTGACAACTTGCACAGAAAAATTCCCAAGTGTCAAATTGCGGCTACTAATATAAGTAAACAAATTGAAGAATACAGACTCCCCACTATGCCTTGGCAACCCTCTTAAATCCCAGTTTTATTTATAATCTCCTCTGCCTCAGTTGCTTTCCTTTCATGATTGGTTCAATTAATTCTGTTGAGGTTTTGTACCAAAAGCAAATTTTTTTTTTTAAATGGAAAAAAAAAAGTATCAACACCAAAAATCACTCTGAGGATGCCTCCCGTCTATCTCACTCATTTCAGTATTAGAAGAAAATAATTGGGCATATTTGAACAATGGGAAATGTATTGAAGAACTGAGAGTCACAGGATAACGCTGTTATTTACTTATTTTTAATGCACAAAGTTAGAATGACATTTCAGGAGTAGGTTCTTCACCTTTAACACATGGTAAATAATGCCACTAACTTGAATAGATTTATTGTGGATTTTCAGGTAGTTTAAGTGAAAACAGATTTTTCCTTAAATATTAAAACACTCTCATTAAACTTGCTTTTTACTGTGTTTATACCTCTTCCTTTAGCAGTACTGCACTGTCTGGGGTGTCTTTTTTTTTTTCCTCAAATAGCCGAGCAGCTACAAAAAGGCAGAAAGCAATTTTACTGTTCAAAACTCCATTATGCCTGAAAAAAAGAAAAATAAACAAACCTAAAGACAAACCATTCCCTCTGCATTCAATCACCATGATGAGAGAAAATGCACATTTTTGTAATCAAAGCTGTATGAAGCCTTCAAGTTCTGTGACACACGGATGGCAACAGATTACTAGGTCAGTTCACATGATCTGTGTTGGTACTACTCAGCGTGATATCGTGCAAACATGTTTTTCTAAATATTTCCACTGCTTGGCAATTTTCACTGGGGTACCTGCCTATTTTCACCTGGTTGGAATTACCATAGCAAAGGAACCAAACTCACATCATCTGGAGTCTGCAACGGAAGCAGACGTCCTCGACCCAGACACACAAGTGGTAGAGATTACCCTTTGTGTGAGGTAAGATCAGCAGGGCTGGCTCAGATCACCCATGGAAGCTTGGGGAGCAAAACACTTCAATTTTCTCTGAAACAGATTAAGGGATACTAAAACCAACTGCTCTTCCAGCAAAACTATGGGGCTAATAATGCTGGCAGGCAGAAAGTGAAGAGGAACTGGGAGGTACCGGGAAAAAGAAATCTCTTTCCCTTGCACGGATGGACCTGGAAGAAGAAATCTGCCAACAAAATGAATGACTCCAGAGAAGAGGAACAGCTCCATGCTGTCGGGAGCAGGAGCTTTCCAGAGCTGCCCTGCTGTCCTTGTGCAGATGGATGTGGAGCAGTACAGTCTTGTTCATTCCTGGTCTGAGACAATACCCATTCAAATATATGGAAATATTCCCACTAATGCAGCCATGCTGAGCAGCCTTTGCCTACTCCTCTTAGTCTGTTGACAAAGGACAGTAGTTACTGTGGGACCTGTAGTTAAAGTTGAAATCATTTCACTGGTTTCACTGGGAACAGAGGTAGGGAGCAGGATACAGGCAGTGCTGGAAGCAGCTTGGGGCCCTGTGGAATAGGGTGAGGAGTTTCCCTTCACTCCTCAGGGAGCAAAGCCCTTGGGGTGATATGTGGCAGCTGTGGCCTCCTCGCACCCTGTTGAGTGGCTGGCACTGGCTGAGGAAGATGGCCCATAATCCCCAGCACCTGACATGCACTAGATTTAATTCTGGCTTGGAGGTGAAATGCAGCACAGTTACCCAATCTGGTTCAAATTATAACCCAGCTTGGGCACAGCCTGCAAGCTACAGTCCTCTTTACTATGCATTTGTCTGCAACGGCTAGAAAGGCTTAAATAAAGTCTCTCTGTTGAAGGGAGCATGGCAACTGCCTGAGAAAACACAGGGATGAGCACAGGGCAGAGACTGGCTATCACCTCCTCCCAAAAAGCCACCCGTTGTGGCAGTCAGCTGGAGATCTGGCTGGGAGAAGTGTTCTTCCCACCCTGCCTTCCGCGGGGCTGCAGATGAAATCCTGCCCACAGGAAGAAAGCACAAACACCACACACACACACACACACACACACACAGAGCCGCAGCATAGAAGCTGCCCGCTGCTGCTCCTCCCCTCCTGCTACACAGACCGGGCCATAAGGGAGGCTTTGGGGCCAGCGGAGCTGGGCCCAGCAGCAAGGCTGGGCAGCACGGGGGAAGCAGCCTGCCGTCCTCTTCTTCATTAATGTTGAGACTCTGTGCTTTTCCTCCCCCGGACCAGGTTGGGTGCTAGCAGTGCGTGGCAGCAAACTGCAGGGTAAGTCGCCATGGCCCCTGGCCCCCGATCCCCCAGGCCATTGCAGAGCTGGACCCTCCAGCGAGGAGGCAAGATTAAGAAGCAGTGGTGCACTGGCAGCTTCCTCTAAGCAAAATCCCTGAATCCCAGGCGGCATTTGCAAATCCTGCCAGAAGCTGAGGCACAGTGCAGGCACTGCAGGGCGTTTATTCCCACCACCGCCCCCCTGGCTGCTGACGGCTGGTACCATTTTGGGGAGGTACCCCAGCATCTTTCTGCTCCTCGATGGAAAGGCACAGAGGCACAGCTGTGCTTGAGGAGTAACGCTCTCCGTAGTAGAGGGCCCTCTGCTATTGATTTCTACCCATTCAGCCCTGCTGTGGTATATAAAGTAGGCTTAGCGTGAGCCGTTTGCACCAGGGCTAGATTTATTCTCGGTGAGCACAGTTGTGCCTGACATTAGAAACACATCTTGTGCGGAATCTCATTTTTAACATCCGCTATAACGTGCTTTATTATAGCACGTTCAACAAAGGAAAAGAGGATTTTTGGAAACAAACAAAAAATTAACCCAACATGTTACAGCAGCTTCTAATGTAGGATACCTGCAAAACCAGAGCTCACCATATGCTAAAAGTATCATATATTTCTTACACCTGTGGGAAAGATTTTTCTCTTATACATGAAATGGACTGTATTACAAACAGCTTGTTAAATGTGTGACAGATCGGCTTGAAACGATGGTTCTTGTACTCTACAGGCCTGCACATTTGCTAATAAACTGACTACATATACAAACAGTCTGTTCCAGGGTTTAAGCTCCTATTACACTGGTTCATGTTTCAACATGCAGCCACTCTGTAGTTTGTGTTTTCAGCAGAACAAGTAAGTGGATGCATATGCATTACAATTCCAGACATCATTCCATACCAGATGTGGTGCCTTTATTTTTAGTACTGCAGGAGTGTCTGCTGACCCTTTCTCACCCCATGTCTAATGAAAGATTGACTGCTCTGGGTTTTCTTATGGTGAATTATATATTAGAGGACAGCGGATTTAAAAATTAATTCAAGATTAATTTAGGGATGACTGCACATGGAATTATTTGGCCAACAGATGAAAAATGAAAATTTCACTACAAAGAAAAAAAATTGTAGAAGTGTCAAATTTTAATCCAATTTTCTATAAAGAATGATCATGTTCTGAGACCCTTCTGAGGACTACAATTAATCATTCAGAGTGATACCCATTTTCCACTTGCTATGCAAGCTTCCCTCTGAGCCAAAGCACCATCCGTGCTCCTCTGAAGCAGGGATTCACGTGCTCAATCAGTAAAATAAATTAGCACTGTACCAAATGGCTTCAAATTCAGGAAAACACAATGGCTGAAGCACACACTTAGGTGAAAGGAGGCACAGCTATTACATGGACTAAAAGAGAAAAAAAATGCAATACCACTTCTAGCCAGATTTACAGCTTCTACAAAGGCTTGTAACTTTTTAGGCAAATGAGAAATGAATCAAAAGCCTGAAAATGGATCTCTTTCATTTGAGTCTCTGTTAAATTTTAATGGCAGTGCTAGATGTAATGCAGACACCCCTCTTCACTAAATCAAAAGGAAAACACAAAGCTGACTAAATTTTATCATATATGTTTAACTACTGTGGGATTTTTATATTAAATAAAATAAGAAGGGAAGGCTCTAATGAAAAGCTGGCTAAGAAGATAGATGCAAAGAGTTCACCTTACTGAGTAAGGAGACAAATGTAGCAAAAGAGAAATAAATAATGCCTTTTAACTAGGAATACATATTGGTGTAAACAAGACTGAACTAAATAAAACCCTCTGGTTTTCACGAGTTCAGTGATATATCCCATGTTTATTCTCTTTCTGTATTAAGTGTGCTAATAGTGTATAATTTTTATTGTTTTTTGGAATTGTTCTTTCTTGGATATGATATGCATGGAATGTGAAAAGAAGAGAGAAAATGCTCTGTGTTCTTCCACTGTCACAATAATTCCCAGAAATATTTTTTCTGTATTCTCATGTCCACATTTATTATTTTTTTAATTAATATCAGCTCTTAAAAATTAGCAGTGCCTATTTTTCAAAGTGGTGAATGAACTGTAGGGGACGAAGCCTCACGCAAATTGAAGTGTAAGCTGAAAAGAGACGGGTAAAACTGAATGCACTTTCCATTGTGGAACATAGAAAATTTAAAGGCCTTGCTGCCATGTATGAATAGTACCGAATCCACAGAATATGTTAACGACAAATTAACTGGGCAACCATGGCTGCAGGATAAAAATTGCATCAAATCAAGGGTTACAGCCTGCAGGAGCAGAGCAGCTAATCTGCATAAGCTCTCCCTTCCTCCCTGCCCGATTTTTACCTTTCTCTGGCTTACCTTATTAAGGAGGAAAACATTTAGAAAGGGACTCCTGCAGGCTGGCGTATTTCTTGCTGAATCAGCCAGCTTGCTACTGAATTGATTTCTACATCTTCCACCTCATGAAAGCTAGAAAATGTTTTTAATTGAACATACCCTTAATTTACAGGGCATGCTGGTGCAGAAGAGAAAAGGCTGAGAAAGGCAACAAATGCGTCCTGTATTTACATACAATAATGGTGATGAGGCCTTTTATATATTGGATGTGAATGGTTGATTTAATATGTGTTATTTATCAAAAGGCAATGTATATGCCATTAAATGTATGTAACAGAAGCATAAATGCATGGCATTTAATTCTGAAAAAATAAAATGTAGGGGAAGTATTGGATAGGGATGTGATGTGAGTGTATGGTGAATAAGAATAAGGCCTTGTTGTTTCCATGATCAGACACCAGTGACACTGGAAATTGTTTTGACAGTAAGATCGCTAGTTTTCAAATCGATCTGCCGAAGTTCAAATACATGTTTTTTCACTGTCCTAGCAGGAGAAATGTAATTTTGCTAACTCTGTTTTAATGGATTTTTTTTTCCAGCCAAAATTATAGCCAAAAAAAAAAAAAAAGGGGCTTGTCTGACTTTTGAAGTAAAAATCATATAACAAAAATATTTTGTCAGGCTGCACAAGATATATAGGAAGTCTACTATTTATCGTCTTACAATAGTTGTTTCGAAATCAAGATTTTATCTATATATTGAAAGCAATTTCTACTGGGATAGCTGGTCCCCCATGCTGTCCTCGTCCAAAGTTTATATGAATTTTTACCAGAAAGTCCTAGAGTTTGGATTTGTTGCTGCTAAAATGAACATCTATAATTTTTTGGAAGTTCAGTGTTCTTGGTTGAAAGCATAGGTTCTTACTTAGGAATGTACTGACCTCTGCAAAGTACTCTGGAAAGGGAAAAAAAAAAGATTGGTAAGTAAGTGGTCAGTCCTACAGAATTAACATTTACCACATCTTAAATGCTTTGAGACATAACATCATCTACTGTGACCAGCTCAGGGCAGGGAGCCAGGAGATCCCAAGTTTTATTCCAGCCCCGGCTACCAGCCCACTGTGTAGCCTTGGGAAAGTTTGCAGCGTGGGGGATCATGATTACTGAGCTGTTGCCTCACTGACCTCAGAGTTTGTATTCCTTTCTTGCCTTTTCAGTTTTTATCCCAATCTGTAAGTTTATGAGGCAAGGACAGTACCTGACTTCATAAGCAAGCATTCTGGGAGGGATATAAATCTCCAGGCTTGAGGGCATAAATCAGCCTGAAATGCTAAACAAGGGAAACTTAGCTTCCAGGCAGATTATCTCCAAACTGCCAGCTGTAGTGTTCCTTTGTCTGAAGCAGCTGGTACTGACCACTCTTGGAGATAGGGTACTAGGAGAGATGGATCACTGGTTTGATCCACTATGGCAATTCCCAGGCTCTTCTACAGTGCCAATTATATTACTGGCAGTCAATAACAATAATAAGATTACTGAGAGGAATTTAACTAATGAGATCAAATAAAGAATCAAAATTTGATGGGGAAGGGAAGGTTGTCATATTGCCAGATGTCCAAAACATATTAAATCAAAGGAGAATTTTGTTGTGTTTTTTCCCCCTGTGGTAATTTTAAATGCTGCTTTTCAAAGTTACTACTTTTGGAGCCTTCTAATATAAATTTAGTGTCATTGTCTGTTGCATAAAATAAAGCTGGAGCAGCAGTGTGACACATAATTAATGAAAGTGAGGGAAAAGTGGGAAGGAGTAGAAAGTTTGTGAAAGTTTGCAGGGTGGAAGTGTGCAGGTTGGGAAGTGACGGGTAACACTGAGTTACATAAGAAGCCACAAATGGGTAGGCAGGAAAAAGAGGAAACCTTGCTGTGCTGTCCTCAGAGTACATTATACAGTGTGTTTCCCAACAACAGAGTCTGGGAATCAAAGTGATGCCAACAGTTAGCAGCCAACATCTGAGAGCTGAGACGCACTGAATTCCCACTGATGGGAGTGGACTTTCAGAGGTCATGAGCACTAGAAAGATTTAAGCTTTGATTAGGGGCAGTGGCTTTTGCTTCGCTTCACTTTTCTAACAAATTCTGTTTGTGGAAAGGATAGGGAGCCCTGACGCTGCTGGAGCTGCGTTAGTCCGTAGGTTAGAGTACTTCGATCCCAGATGGCTGAAGCAACGCCAGCTGGTAGCACTTGGACAAAGAGTTCAGTCTGACGAAACACAGCCTGACAGCTGGTATCGGATGCTGCAGAACTGTAAGTTTCACTGAACGTGTTGCTATTGGAGTCATGACAGAAATTTCAACGGAGGGAAAAAAAAAAGAAAAAATTAAATTTGAGAGACATTAGCAGAGGATCTTGTCTGCACTGAAAGGGGAGCTCAGCCGTGCTTTGCTGATATCAGCTGAGGAAGTGGCCTGATCTTTCTGAGGCCTTGTTTACACTACCATACAGTAGGAACTTGGTATAATTTCTTTTTCAGAGAAACAATTGGCAGGTTCCAAAAAACAAGACTAAACTTGAGACCATTAGCTCGTTTGCTAAAAGCTGGATCCAATTGCATCACAGTATTTTGGCAATGGTCCCTTGCTTGCTTTCAGTTGTAGTGCTGAAGGGACAAAAATTCAGGTTTCAAACTTCATAAGAATTTACAAGTTAAATGCCAACATTTTTGACTACACTTACAGGTGGACCAGAAGAGCTGTCATAAAGGGTCTCCCCTGCATAGGGATGAAGCTGCATTTTGTGTCAGATGAAGTTTGGGGCTCCATCAGCCATAGACTTGAATAAACCACATTGTGGATAATGCAATTTAGACATATCTGTGAGATAAAAGACAGCTTTGAGAGATAAATCTTTTGTCTAGGCATAGGTGGGAGGACAACCTCACAGATGTCTGCTGCTGTGCCCCGACCGTCAGCACTTAGAAATCCAGGGTACCCTTGGATTACTTTCTTTGTCCATCTGTGTCAGTAGTTTCTGGGTGCCTCACGCTTAGATACCCACACCCCAGTGCCAATATTTCTGATTTTGGACCTATCTTCAAAGACTCTATGTGTTGCCTAAGCAGCCTATTGCATATTTAAGCATATTGTATATTCACAGCTGTGAGGCTGGGATTTTTCCCACCTTATTTTTGCAGTCTAAAAGTTAGGCATCACATCTAAGCTTATCATCTGGGCATCTCTCCACTATCTTCTCAATAGGTAGTGGAGATAGTAGAACATGGTTGGAGTATGTGATATGAGTTGTTATTGACCTATGCCAATTGCCCTCTGTTACAGTACAGAAGAAGCTTATATGAATGGACTTCTCAGAACATGCATGTTGTCTGGGCAGGTCAATCCTGCTGTGGTTGACATTTTAAGACATAGCCTTCTCGGCATGATTTGTTATCTAGGTTAGGTGTGTCATTGCAGTGAGTCCTGATTGCCAATAGCTAGGCCCTTTCTCACATTTTAGGAAAACCAGCATCTTCCTTAAGACTGAGGATCTAGTGGCAGTTCCGAGCGCTGAGATATCTATGACCTTTTGTGGATTTATGTCTAAATACCAAACAAGAAGGGCCTAGGGAGTCTTAGAGTGGATTAAAAGACTGGATGAAAAAGGAACCATAAAAATGGGTGTCCATACAGATGCACCAGGCTCCTCCCTGTCACACATGATGGTTTTAGATATAAGGTAGGTAACAGAACCCTTTAAAAATGGAGTGTGGTGGGTGAACCTTGGCTAAGGGCCAGACACCCGTCCAGCCACTCTTTCACCCTCCACTTCTGGGAAGGACAGGAGAAGGGAACAAGATGAGAAAGCCCTTTGGTGGAGATAAAGACAGGACTATCAATTCACAATTGTCATCATGGGCAAAACGGACTCAACTTGGGGAAAAATAATTTATAGTTATAAGTTATAGTCAATACATGGTGCTTCCTCTCTGATGCTCATTCCATCTTCCACCTTTGACCTACTCTTGTACAGGCATTCTCATGGGTTGCAGTCCTTCAGGAACACCCTGCTTCTGCATGGGATCTCCATGGGGTGCAGCTTCCTTTGGGGCACATCCATCTGCTGGGGCATGAGGTCCTATATTGTCCACAGTGTGAGTATCTGCTCTAGCATCATCCTCCATGGGCTGTAGGGGAGTATCTGCCATGGAGGTTCTTCTCCTCCTGGGCACAAGTACCCAGTGCAGCAACAGTGAAAAAACCTTCCACCTAGCAACTCTAAACAAACATCTGTTTACATGTTTGGCTTTCAAAATTTCCCTTTTGAAAGGCCTTTTCTAATTCATTCTTTCTCTTCTTTTTCATCTTTTAAGTTTGGCCTCAAAAATAAAGGGTGGAAGACAAATGGCACACCATGAAAGGAGAAAAACGAAAGCCTTCAAAAGAAAAGTGTTTTGTTTTACAGTTATGCCTAGAAAAATAAAATAATAATAAAGAAAAAAAAACTTTTCCCAGAAAGATTCTATATTCAAAAGTTTGTTTTCCATGTGTTATTTTAAAGAAGCCAGCAAGCAGCCTTACAAAACAAAATAATGGATGATATTGGTGAACCTTTTATCTCCTTTTTTAAGAGTTTCGTCAGACCAAAAGGGCAACCTCATTCTTCTTCCAGAGCTCTAAGGACAAGGAAGCTTTAATTTTCCTTGATGGAGTCTAAAAGCAATGAGATAGTATCCAAGAGCCAATCTTGACTTTCTAGTCAACAGCAAAACGCTTGCTCTCTTTTCTATCTATATTTCAGAATTACTCAGAATTACTCTAAGTCAATAATCAGTGCCATTTATTCCAGTGAAAATTATTTAATGGCATAGAGCTGTCAAGTCATAACTCATTCAATAAGTTGCATGTATTTCCTCTTTCCCCTGCCCCTCTCACTGTTTGTCACATACACCCGCTGTGTAATGTTTCAAATTAAAAGGAGAAATCAAGGGCAGGAAGTGTGTTACTTGTACATCAGTTTATTAAAACCCTTATTTTCATTGGTGCTTTCAAATGCTGTCTTGACCAGAATAAAGAACTCTGGCATAATTTTTGTTCACTTAAAGAAAAGAAATATTTATTACTTTAATTACTGAATGGAGTTATTTAACTGGGTTTTCCTTTTTTTTCCCCACCTTTTTTTTTCTATAGAGAAATCTGTTTATTTCTCTTTTAGTTTTTGTGGGTTTTTTTTAACTCCGTTCTGTTTTTGCTAATCACAGCAGCTACATGGGAACTCGTGTGTTACACCACACAATTTTATCAGCACAGAAGCCTAGCCGAAAAAGCAGTTAACAGAAAATGAGGTCCTAACACAGCAAATCCATACTTAGTGGAGCTTCTTTATTCAGTGCAATTAAAAGAGCCATCGTTTTTCTTACCACTGTTTGGCAGTGGGCATCAAGCTGCCGCTTGGAGAGATGCCAACAGCACGCACCATTGACTACCCTTCCAGCAGATGCACAATTTACCAAAGTACGGGACTGAATGAGATGAAAATGGAAGCAAAAGCCGAGCAGGCCAAATCAGCATTCACCTTTTGCATTGCTAAAGTCCTCGGCAGTGAAAGGTGGGGAGGACCCCCAGATCTGCCAGCGAAGGGGGCAGGGAGCATGGCACTCTGGAAACACATTATCGGAGAAAAGAGCAGACTGCAAGCAGCAGCAGGAAATTCAGCTTCAGGAGATTTATGAGGAGCGGTGTCCAGAAACCCAGTGAGGAGCCTCTTGAACTGCAGAGCTGTGTTAGGAGGAGCTTATTCCCTCCCTCTTCCCCAGCATGAGCATGCTAGGCAGGTGCTAGGACGTTCTGATGCCTCTCCTTGATTTATTTATTTGATGAAAAATAATGAAAGTTATGATCCTCAAGAGTCCTTGGAGATTCCATTAACTCTGCAAATTGAGCATATTGATAAGTTGGTGATTATTTTGAAATGAACTAGAGAAAGTTAAAGGAAAAATGCTTGTAGGAAGGGCCTGTTTAATGCGCAGAGATTTTTAAAGTGTAGGTAATATTTCAAGTGTATCAAAATACAGTAAAAAGACCAGGGGTTAATTATACTGGCATGATAGTTGGAACCACATTATTATAATTCTCTTGGAAAGCACTGTAGAGCATATGGAGTGAATGAGGGGCCTATGTGTGCATAATAAGTTCTGTATGGGGATAAGGTGAAGGAGCAAGAGCTCTCTTGTGTGTAAGAGGCACTAAATAAGGGGAAGAAAATGATTTAACTACTTCATGGACTAACTTTGTATGTGGCAAGACATTCAAGGTGCCCTATCCTTTAAGCAGCAACATACATAAATTCTCTCACTGCCATGATTCATCTTCATTTCACACAGCAAATACTACTACAAATAGTCCACTGAGCACATGCTGGAAAGTTGGCTGTTCATAGACATGCTCACATTGCATCAGAAACTCGATGTTTTGTTCTGTGCAGAACTGTTAAGTGTTTACATTACAAACTTGCTTTCCTACTACTGCGTTTTGTTATTTCTGACTAGATTTTGGCATTTCCAGCTCTCAAGTCAGTGCTTTTTTGTGCTGGGATCCGACAACCTCTTAGAGAATCATTTCAGTAATGAAGAGCAAGAGAAGACAAAAGACCTTCTTGAAGATATTCCTCAACTCCAAAAGATTTTGCTGGCAGCTTTGAAGGTTGGGTGTTTGCTCAGTTAGCTGAAAATTAATTTTAATTGTTTAACAAGAATGTAGTAAGAAGAAGTTTAGATGTCAAACTTAGACTAGGGGAGCAACTTTTAGACAGCTTACAATAGCTGTAGTAAATCCAACCCAATGGACTGTTGCTTATTTAAAAGAAAATAAGGAAAAAGAATCCAGAGAGAATTCATGAGGCAGGGGAGGGGTGTGTGTGTGTGTGTAGTGGATAACAAACCAAAAATCATAACGTGAGTCTTCTGTCTAATTTCCACTCAGTATGGTCTGTGCTGAGAACAGGGCATTCAGTTCAGGAAAAAAATATGCTACTGAAAAATAGTAAGTAAGGAGACAAGAAAATGCTAAGGAGTTAAGAAAAGTAGCCCAATTCTGAAGCTGGAGCACTGAACTAGGGTCCAGTTCTACTTTTGTCCAGTGCACGTGAAGGTTTTGAAATTTTCCGTGAGCGGGATCATTTATTCAAATATTCCATGTTGTGAGATTCAGCAGAAGTGTGGAATTAGGGTAACGAAGGCCATCTAGGTATTTCTTTTTTCTTTTTTTCCCCTACAGAGTGGCTGATGTTGTCTTACACCATTTTAGCAGAATTATGGCATGCACTAATGAATTAGAATAAGGGGTAAAAAGGCAGCAAACACACAGTGTTCATTGAAAATATTCACTGAGATTTGCCAAATTATTCTCTTATGCCCCATTTTTAGATTTCATAATATATCTGAGACTATATTTCCACTTTTCCTTTCCTGTTTGCATTTGTGTTCACCTCTAATGAATTCAGGGTACTGATATTGATACTTTAACTGACAAAATTTTTCATTTAAAGCATTTTTACTATAAACTAGAAAAAAAACAAATACTTTAGAACCCAAAAGCTGGTACACAAACTCACTGTGCAGCTAATGTCACTTCTAGGAATCTTTTGGTAATGTCTATATGTGACTTAATCATCCATTAAAAAAAAAAAAAAAGAATGAGAAATTGAAGTTGTTTATACAGTGTAACACACAAAGGAACCATTTTCAGCACTTTGTCAGAGTTGCATTTGGGCACATGATTCCGACAGCCATTGAAAAGCTATTTTATTTTCCAACTATGTGGCACACTTTCACTTTATTACTAAAATTCTTCATAAAATCAACCTCAATACAAAGAGTATATATCCTTTAAAAAAAATGCTTTGACAGGAAGAAAAAAACCAGTCACCCCTTGGTAGAAGACTTTCAAGGCCCAAGAAATAAACATCTTCTTCTGAACTCAGTCCCATCTCTTGTTGAGAGAACAGGTAAGCAGAAGATAATGCATGGGGAATGTGTGTTAAAATGTTTAGGTATTTACAAACATTTAAAAGCTAATCGCTAACCTAAAAGTTTATGTTGTCTAGGTATCAGCAGTTACAATAATGCATCATTATTTTGTGTAAAGAGGTCATTACACTTAGAGTTATAGCTACTGCATCACAACAGTACTGAAATGCAATGTCCACTGGAAATACTTTAATGAATTCAGCAACAGATGGGCATATAAATTAGAGACTGGAAAAGAAGGGGGTAAATAAATTCAACCTGTTCGACTAGATGAAGAGAAGGATGAAAAGTAACTTGATCAGAGTGTATTCGTACTTATGCTTGGAAACTGAAAATAATTAGGCAAGGGCATTTCAGCCTTCCCGACAAATGTATATTTATCTAACCTCAGCTTTCAGCCAGTGTCTGGAAGCTGTTCCTTTTGTAAGTCAGAAGGTTTCCAGTGATTGGAAGCTGAAGTTAAACAGTTTCAATCTTGAAATAAGAGCAATTTCTTAACTGAGAAAGTAATTAAAGATCAGAACATGCTGTTGCTTCACATGAAGATGGTGAATTCACCATTAGTTTAAATACTGTTGTAAAACAGGGACACATTAATCCAGCTTCTGAAAGAAATTGTGCAGCCTGTGGGAAATGTTGAAGAGAGGACTGGCATATGTATTTGCTACAGGCTCTCTAATGGATTCCTTGTTATTGCAAGGATACAAGGCATTAATGGAAACTTTAGTCTGTCTTGGTCCCCTGAAATGTTTTCATCTTGTTCAAGTTCTCAAGCTTGAGTAGATAGGGATAAGAGGATGAAACTCAGTGGCTTCAGAGTGTTGAGGTTAGAGCGCATCCCTCTGGACTTCCACACAGTGAAATGACGGATGTGAGAAGGTCTGTAGGAGCTTTCCAGGGAACCCCTTTATGCCTGAGCCTTTGCACAGGCCTCACAGGCACTGCTCCAGCAGGCCCACCTCTGGCAGTATTGCTTAGGTGTCACCTGGACCTTCCAGGTAGAGCTGCATTCTGAGGTGCCTAAATGTGTACCAGATTTACATGTAATTGGGAGACCTATCATTCTTCTTCTTTACCCTGCCCACTGACAGATATCTCATGGATCCCCAGCCAGAAACATGCACCCTCAGTGATCGAGAGGGCAGCGGGCACATTTTCCAAAACATAAAAGCAAAGATAAAAATGAAAGCAAAGGGTTGGAGAGAGGAAGCTAAAGTTTATTCTGTTGGTAACAACTGGAGGCCAAACGGGAGGCACCCTGTTACATACAGTGAGGCTAGTGCTTAGATAAGCAAAGGAAATGGGGAAGAAAACAGATGTGAAGTGCCTCTCCCAAGATCACACAGCCGGCCAGCTGGGAGCTCGGCCGGCCAGCTGGGGCTCTCCCCAGTAGTCCAGAGACTATGCATCCTCCAGCTTCTCTGATGCAAGCCACTCAGTTGAAATACATTTAGAGTTATGATTCCTGCAAACAGAAGTAGTCAAGGAGAAAATTTCATTGTTTGCATCAGCTCGTTTCCATACCTGCAAAAAACAATTATTAGAGGCCTCAGGAAAGATATCCTGATTTGCAGTAATGGTATGGTGATGGCATAAATACAGGGAAATAATTGATAGTATTTGTTCATATTACAGTTTTGCTTTACCTTCTCCCACTCTCCAGCATCTTTTGTTTGGCTCTTTGTGTAAATAATTGGTGCTGTTGTCTAAAGCATATACCTTGTTTATTGGGTAGGAGTGTAAAGCAAGGTTCCAGATGTCAGATGAGGACCTCCTTGTCCTTCTTCCACCCTGGTTAGTGAAAACATGGGAGGGGGGGAAAGGCATTGCCAACAAAAGGAAAATCCAGCAGAGAGAACGTGTTCAGTGATCCTCTGTACGCCCCTGCCGTACTCCCCTCCTCTGTACACCCCAACTCTAAGTTACATAGAAGAACATTTGTAACACATGCCCTTAGCCAAGGGTAGCGGCTGGCAGGCATTCCCAGCATGCTGTAATGGGCTACAGCTCCCTGGGAAAGTGAGATTTCATCTTCACAGCTCTGTGTAGCCAAAGTGAGAGCTGGAATGAGAAATGCTGTCAGCCACTCTGAACTCCTCTGCTTTGGCATGGTAACACACTAGCTCAAGGTATTGTGAAAATATTACTTTTGAGTATAAAAGCTTGGTAAGTTGGCTGGGGTAACAAGCGACACTGTCTCGCTGTGTCTATTTTTAGAAACCTCATTTTAGAGACCCAGAAAGACATCTTTAGCCTAAACTGCCAACATTCTGCATTACTGTCCTGCTCAGCACCCAAGCCTTAAGGACAATCTGTTCCTCAGCTTTGCAGAGGTACATTTTAACTCTCACTAATTTAGTACCAAAGCATCCTCAATGCGCCTAGAGAAATGAGCTCTGCCTCCTAGAAGAATGAGGGCAGCTATATCAGCAGCATGGGATGGGGACCACAGAATCTCTGTGTTGCTGACTGGATTGCTCCTGCTTTGCTTTACCCCAGTGGGCTGTGCTGTGCCGCACTGGGCTGGGCTGATGTTGGCTTTGGGGAAGGAGGCTGCATTCCTGCATGCCCGACCCCTGCCCACTGCATTGCAAGGGCCTGACAGGAACTCCAGAAAAGGTATTAATAGGCTATCTCGGAATAAGGGTCAACAGAGGAGCATACATACTGCTTGAATTAGTGTGCTATATTTACTGCGATAGTTGTGAGTTTCAGTCACAGAAAGCCTCTTGAAAAAGAAACGTGGCCTCTATGCCCATGACAAATCATTATTTCTTTCCCTGAAGTTACAAGCATGGATGACCACAGTAATGAGTTATCTGACATTTTAAACTAGGATTATTTTTGTACCTTTTTTTTAAGGATGTGGTGTAAAACGTTGACTAATTTCAGCAGGAGATTAGATAGAACAATGCAAAATATTCTAAAAATTGTGAATAAAATCATCCCTCAGTCATGAATAAGCACGCTTAAGAGAGCAACTATTTTTTCATACAAGTTATGGAAATAAATTGTTTTAAATTAAACAAGTGGAAATATAGGTAGGTAATGAGAATTCAGTATGGAAGTAATTTAAGTCTTTTATTTTCCAGATTCCCACAAAAGCAAAAGTCTTCTAATCCCACACTATTTTAACACCTGAAGAAACAATATTAGCATCTCAATGGACCTTGTGGGTTTAAAATTAGCTAGAAGAGTGCAGGCTCTGCTCTTCCTGACAGGGAAAACAGGCATCCAGACTGGCAAATATTGCTGCTTCCACAGCTGGGTGACTAGCACCGTGGTGAAAATACCTTGAACACAGGCATTTACATGTGAGAAGACACTACAGGTAGCTACAGTTTTGCAGATAAAACCTCAGTATTGTTTTTTTAAGGCTGTTCAGTAACCAACTCTGCAGGATATGTTTCTAGATGCATAATTTTTTTTTTTTTTTTAGCTCATGGCAGAAAACTGCCACTTTTAGATCATGGAGAGAAAAAAAGATTACTTGAGACAACCTTTGACCACAGAAAGTGTAGCTAAAGGATAGTAAATTAAGGTAGACAACTTCCAGTTTGGAAAATCAGATCTCTTTTTATTTTTACAGAGGTAAGCTGACACTGGAATTTCATAAAAAATAACTTCTCCATTCTCCGGCATCTCAAACTTTCTCCATTGTATGGTATAGAAAAATAATAATGTCATCACTTTGGGGAGGGTAAACTAAGCTCCAGATACTCAGACAACATTTAACTTTTCAGTCGCTGGCAGCATGTGGAAACAGAAATATAGTAGTGCCCTTATGTGTAATTTCCTGCTTCTATAGCTTGGCCTTTCTCAGCATAAACTAAGAGAAAACCAAGCCCAAATTTCCTCCCTCTAAAGAATATGCATAAGCTTATCTGAGAGCAGACTATGCTGCTGTTCTTTTTATAAGAAATAGCTCAGGCCACACCTTAATACCAAGCAATGAACATTTGTGGCATTTGAGCAATTAATTTCCCAGACAACATTTCTGACAGTGAATGGCAGAGGATGTTGTGTGAGGCTTTTTTTTTCTTCTCTCTCGTCTTCCCCCACCCCCACTGTTGGTCTTGCTGCTGTGTCTTTATCATACTTTGTACGATGGCATGTCTACTTTGGGAAATGATGATTCCAGTGTGGGTGGATGGAAAGAGATCTGCCAGAGGGTGCAAATTTCAAATTGCTGCCACGGATACACCCTTCTGTTCTGTCTTCTCAAGATACCAGAAAAAGTCTCCAAGGAATGCCTGGGGCTTGACTCTTGGCGTAAAGATAGACTTCTACACCACACGTTTTTCTTTCAATAGGAAGGAAATAGGCAGTGTAAATGCAGCTAATGAATTCAAATTGACTTAATCGCTTATTCATAGAGGAGGCCATTATGAAATCCTTACTGGAAGTGATGAAATATTTGTATATTTATCTCGGTGATCCCATTATTGGGCTTGGAAAATTGTTTAAAATGCTGCTTCTGAGTCAAGGTGATTCATCATTGATCTTTACGCTAAAGTAAGACTATATAATTTTCAAATATCTATAAGCACAGTGTCTAAGAAGTAGTCTAAGGTAGGGTGTAATGCTTAGCACTGTAAATGTGAGGCTTTGCTATGTGAAATAAGAATTGGAAACACAAGGGAAGTAAAAAATCAGTGTCTAAAATAATGCTAGTAATGATGACATACCAGATCTACCCCAGCAAATAACATGCTTTTCTCAGAAGAGAAGAGTGCCTGTCTCTAGCTGGGTAAACTGATTACTCAGTTTCTGGTTCCCTGCATATCTGTCCTTATTAAAAGGAAGTGCAGAAGTTCAGCTGGGTATGTGCTGTAGCCTGTGCTGCTGACTCTATTGAGGAGCAAGGGGGGTGGTGGTGGTGGTGGTGGAGGATGCAGGGAGGAAACTGAAGATTTCAGAATATTTATGGTAAAGTATTAACTCAAGAAGTCACTTCTTTAGGAAGTGTTTTGCTTATATATATAAAAACCCCAAAAAAACCCCACAAAATATTTACACCCCTGTTTCAGGTCTTTATTCCCTCAATGTGGTATAGTACAGACTCCCAAGTGGAGGTTTCACTGGAGTTCTGAGTACTCTGCAATGCCTGTGTGTACTTAACATTTTGTACATGAAAACTGTTGGCTGATGTAATTGCTTCATCTCCCTTGAAGTATGACTAGACCACTAAGTCTAGTCTGCTTTCCATTAGTTTGTATATGTGTGTGTGTCACCTAATAGAGTACTTATGAGAAAACTCAGCTAACGCATAGTTTCTGTTCATCAGAGCAAGATGTAAACATCAAGGGAATAAGCAGGTCTGCCTGCTTATCCTGAACCTGGTTGTACACCCAGGCTATGTCACTTAGACCCATCTGTGTTCTTTTCCATGGATACTAACTTATGCCTTCCTCTCAGCAGGCACACTTAACCACTGCGTATACATAATGATTAGAAATCATGGGACTTCATAATAATATCGGATGGAGTTGCTTTCATAAATTACTACTTGGAGTATTGTACACTTCTTTAGATCAAGCCGTGGATTTATGAGATATGGAAGAAGAAGAAGAAGAAAAAAAAAATGAATACATGATCTATGTCAGGGATTTAAAAATAGCATTCTTCTTCTATGAAGAAATCATAGAAATGAAATTCATCAGAGCTTATGCGTCAGTGCTCTGTGTTTATTAGCTGATTTAGTGCTGTATGCTGGTTACTGAGAGAGAGAGGGAAAAGCCATATTATCTTCTTTCCCAAAGAACCCACGGTTTTCTGATATTAGGACAGTTTCAAGGCTGATTCAGACACGAAGAATTCTTAAACAAGTGTAAAATCCATATTAATGTAAATATTGTGTTGTCCTCACAAAGAAAATAGCCAGAGATTCTAAAGATACAATTGGTATCATGTGTACAATGTACTAGACAGCTGTATAGTTTTAACGTTTTACTGACACTTCTTTTTAGGTTTTTTTTATTCTTTGACAAACATATTTATGAAGCTATAAATTCTTATGCAGTTAAAGAAAAGCAAACAAAAAACCAAACCCCAAACAAAAAAACTTTTGTGACATGGTTTGTGCAGCTCCACTCATACCTTTGTTACAGTTTTTACCAGTGTGACTGTGGCCCCAGAGAGATGTCCTCTTTTATACCCAGCTGTATAGTTGAAAGTGGTGCTAATGCTCTTCCTGGTGGAAGAACCTCATCAAGCAAAGTCAGACCACTTACTTAGCTCCTACTTTTCTCATCCCTGGAAAAGAGGAACAGATCTTTGAAAAATGAGAGTTGCCTGTGTTAGTAAAAAAATTAATTATATAAAATAATAAATATCATCCTTCTGTCTTTCACAGTTGTGAAGGCAAAACTTTTGAGGTGTGGTCAAACCTAATATAGGTACGTGAGCTATCAACAGTGGAACTGAAAAAGGAAAAAAAAAGGATAATCAGAGACCTGGTGAAGTGTCGAATGTTTTAAGTGATTACTTATTGTAAGTTTGTATTGGTGATGAGGTATGATCTTATCATCACTATCTCAGTATTAACAAAATTCTGTGTGTGTAGAAGGAATGTATTTGTTCATCACAGATATCTTTCACTTTGTGGGTGCATCTAATGTACATGTAGATAAAGATGTAGATAAAGAATGTAGTATCTCAATTGCTCTATGTTGACTCACATTTGTTTGTGAGTATGTATATATATACATATGCATATATATACACACAGAGAAAGAAAGAGACAAGTATATTTAAGCTATTAGAATCAGATTTGACAGTGTCAGTGATACAACACAGCTGTTTTAAAGTGGTTAGCTCACCACTTATCTATTACAGCCAGGAACAATGTCATTAGAAACATTATTATTGTATTATACCAGCTCTAGAGTTTCCAAGTAGGGAAGAAAAAAGGGAAAAAAAGCAGATGCAAGTGGGCACTGTTTGGGAATGACAAACTGTATTGTGGTTTTGAAACATGACAGACTGAACCTGAAAACTGAATGGAATGAGGAGACAAAGATACTGACTCTTCAGCATCCCCGTAAAACCATCTGTAAAATATTTGCTTTCCAGAAATTATTTGTGGTCTTCAGTGCTGTTAAAGTGTCCTGCTCCTTTTTCATGGAGACCTGTAGACCATGAAAACCGCCTGCTGCAATGTTCATTCTTTGGTGTTTAGAAGCTCTCACCTTGTTAGACTCATATTTCAAGGTTTTGGCACATATCAAATTAAACAAATAAGCCTATATCTAGTCCATCTAAGCAAAATAATGAGACCTTAGGAAAGGCAAACGGACAATTCATATGCATTTAGAGCCTTTCTGAGGGACTGAGTAGGTATTTGTGTGTTTTCTTACTAAAAGCATTTAGAAAGTTAATGATGGCAAATCAGATAATCCAAAACTGATGGAGTAAAACTAGTGTCCTGTTTAAAAATATTTACTGTTGACACAAGATAACACTACTTCTTCAAGCAGTCACCTGAGTTACCATAAATTGGCAAATTATCGCTTATCAGACATCCACGGTGCATGAGTCTATGGGAGTTGCTTGCCTTGTGCCTGCCACACTTGCGAAATAAAATCTATTAACATACACTTCCTCTTTGGTTTCACTTTGGTTTTGCAAGGATGAGAAGCATGCAGATGAGCCGTTATTGCTGCTCAGATGACAAGTGGTAACTTGTTAAGTTCTGACAACTGGATCACTCACAATGGCTTGAACACATCCCAGATATGTGTCTACCAAATCCTTTTATGCTACAAAATTATATATAAATCTCTTTTTTTTTTTTTTTTTTTTTTTGGTAGAGAAACAGCTTCCTGAAGTGGTTACCGTTCAGGGAGAAGGAAAGGATTTTTAACCTGTTGATGACGCATGCTAAGTATTGCTTTTTCTGTTTCATATGAAAGCAGAGTTTCTGGAAATGCTTAAGAAAATAGATTTAGAAAATCTAGTGCAATTCTACAATCCAAATAAAATCTTCTCTTCGCAACACCTATTTTACAGCAAGTGATTAGATGAGATGGTCAGGACTCACAGAGTTCCTTGCTCCAGCTGAAATCCATGAAGCAGCCGCATGTTATAAAAGCAAGAGTTAGACATAGCACATTAAATTCTTCTTACATTAGACAACTACAGGAACTGACCTAAAGAATCTTTTCCTCCACTGAGACAACTTGATTGAAAGAGTGGCAGAAATGTTACAAGAATGTCAGCTAGCTACTGAGTAATACTTTGCCTTGATACTGAAATTGTCATAGAAGAAGATATTCCACAACAGCTGTTATAGCATAGCCTGGTCTACAAGTATTTGTCAGAGTGCTGAGCCCACCAGGAGGCCCTGTCTCCTCATTCCTTCTGGCATGGTTAGCTCTGACAGCTGTCCAACATTGGAGAAAAGCTAAACGGGGCTACAACATGCCACTCCACTCTGCTTTGGTGCTGCACAGCCCTGACCTTGGTCCTTGCCTGAGGACTAGTGGAGGTGTGTTGTGCCTAGCTGTGTACTTTGCTGTTTTTGACATGACCTTGCTCATTTGGTTTCCTGGCTTGATCTTGGACCAGTCCTGCCACTACAGTTTTGCCTAGGCATCACTGGGCTCACTGCTCATCAGGGTTACTGTGACAGTCCTATTCTGCTGGCCTTGTTTGAAAGCTATGAGCTGGACCCTGAGTCAGTGAATGCCCTACCCAGTTGGCCTTGCTGTCCTCTGAGACTCCTGGTACCTCTGCTGTTGCAGGGAAGCTCCACTCTTACTGCTCTTGAACAGTCCCCTCTTCTAGACTAAAATAAGTTTTATTCTGCATTGTGAATAGAATATTTTTTCTGGAATAAAGTCACTGTGATGGACAATTCCTTCATGTAGATCAGACCTAAATGGATTTCCTACTTTTAGGATTGGAGATTTGATAGAGGTCACTTCCATAACCTGGAAAACCATGGCAGTATAGAAGTGACATGTAGAGAATTAGGAATAGAGTTGTGTGAAGCATTTGTAATGAAGCCAGACAGCACAAAATTTACCACCTTGGGGATTTCATTATGAAGTCAAAAGAATATGCAGGTGTTGCCAAGAGTATTCTTAGTGTTTGCTGGCATTAAGGGTCAACCTTGACACCTTATCTTTTGCCTTGCAAGTCAAGCAGTGTTTGCAATTTCTTGTGGCTTTTATGCAATGTCAGATATAATGTGTTTTTACTATATTCTGCTTTGCATTGCTGAACGGATTTCAACCAAGCACTTAGGAAAGAGAAAGTGAGTTTAAGTAGCTTGAAATTGAAGGAAAAATTGGCAAGAGTCTCAATGAAGGAATATCAGAATGTTTCTCAGAAAAAGTACAAAAAGCAGCCAGTATTTTATCAAATACAGTAAGCAGGATAGCTCAGGTGTCTACTAGTCTGATCTCTGATACCAGTGAGAGCAGAATAATGGAAAGGGTTGTATAGAATTCAATTAATAAAGAATCATAGGATCAGAATTTAATGCCAACCAACATGATCTAATGAAAAATAGGTCTTGTCACAGAAACCTGAATTCATTCTTTGATAAGATTACAAGTTTGGCTGACAAAGAACCTATGTAGACATAATATGCTTAGACTTATGCCAGGATTTTTTACTTCCTGGGGTAAAAGGAATATAGCATTGAATTATGTCAAGAAGGTATATAGTAAATGAATTCATAATTGGTTGACAGTTGAAAAAGTAGCTGTCTGTGGCAAACCATCATCAAAAAGAGAGCTTACTGGTAGAGTTCTACCAAGATCACTGTCAAACCTGTTCCACAGAACAACTTTGCCAGGGATTCTAAATATACAGTTACTAACAATAAAGTTTTCCTCGAAGATTAGTGGAATCATAAATAATAATGAGAACAAGGCATTCAGACAGAAACATCTGTTCTGCAACACCCAAGGTTCTGATTAGCTTATTGAAAGGTAGACTCAAGATGGGTTGAGTTCATCGCAAATGAATCTTCATGGGAGGAAGATGATAAATCCTAAAAGACAGTTTAATCTGTGAAAGGAGGGTAAAACAAAAACCAATGAGAAGTAAAGAAAATTCAAATTTGAAAAATTAAGTGGAGTCATTCAGTAGTCAGGTTGATTAACATTGAAATAAATTGCCAAGAGAAGTCTGATAGTCAAATATTTATTCCTTGATTAAGTGTAAAAATAATCCATAGTAGCTTGTATAGGAAATCAGAAAAGATGTTCTAATGTTTCCATAAACATATCTCAGAAGGTTGATCAATCATACCTAAAACTGCATCTGTCTAAAAAATTTCCAATGCGTTCTGAAATTCTGCTGTGTAAATGGCAGATCAAGTCTAAAGGGTTCATATTTTCATCTCCCTGAGCAACCTTCTCCATGGACAGAAGTGGCCAGCCTTGGAGATGAGAATGAACAGCTGGGATGGATGGACCAAACCCCTTTTGGTCATATCTTCTGTCAAAAAAGTGGAAGCATAGCTTAAAACTCTTCACAGACATTCTTTATTGTCCTACATAAGAATTACATTGTGTTTCTCTGTCCTTGTTCATGCAGGTGATTTTTACTGGCAAAAGTCTGAGATCTCCTTTACCTGAGCCTCAACTCAGGGAAGTCAACAGTTCATAATCTCTAAATCAGAATTCCAGCTAAGGAATCAAAACAATATGTAACTAACCCAATACATTTTGGCTCCAAAATATGATGAATTTACAAATGCTTATTGCATGAGCTTAACCTCACATACTTTCTGTATTTCAAGGCCTTTCAATTATAGAATTTAATAAATCTGTATGTGATAATAAATTCCATTATTAAAATCTCAGAGGCTATTAAAATCCACAATGGGACCTAGTAATAATACCAGAAGAAATAACAACATACTAATAAGTTATCCTGATGAGATGCCTGTAGACTTTCATGAAGCATTGGAATATAACGTATATTCAAGACTAAGATGAATACTTCATTGTTCTAGAAAGCTCTGTTCTTTACATTAGAAATATAGTTAATGTGTTTGATGACAATTTTTTATTTTTTAATTTTTTTTAGCAAATTTAGCAAATTCTAGTAAGCAGCTACTCTTCAAGGTTTTTGAAGACTGGCTATGTTGCACATCTTAGAATCATAGAAAGCGTTAGGTTGTAAGGGGCCTTTAAAGGTCATCTAGTCCAACCGCCCTAGCAGTAAGCAGGGACATCTTCACTAGATCAGGTCGCTCAGAGCCCCATCAAGCCCGGTTTTGAATATCCCCAGGGATGGGGCCTCCACTACCTCTCTGGGCAACTTGTTCCAGTGATCTATCACCCTATATTAAAGATTTTTTTCCTAGTATCCAATCTATATCTACCTTTTTCTAGTTTAAACCATTACCCCTTGTCCTACTGCTACAGCCCCTCCTGAACAGTTCTTCCCCATCTTTATTATAGACACCTTTCAGGTACTGGAAGGCTGCTATAAGGTACCCCCTGGAGACTTCTCCAAGTTGAACAAGCCCAACTCTCTCAGCCTGCCTTCAGAGGAGAGGTGCTCCAGCCCTTTGATTATTTTTGTGTCCCTCTTCTGGATGTGTTCCAACAAGTCCGTGTCCTTCTTGTGTTGAGGGCTCCAAAGGTGGACACAGTATTCCAAGTGAGATCTCACCAGAGCAGAGGGGCAGAATCGCCTCTCTCAATCTGCTGGCCACACTTCTTTTGATGCAGCCCAGGATATGGTTGGCGTTCTACTTTGAAATTGTATTCTTACTGTTACTCCGGATTTTCATAAGATCTCTGGCAATTACAGAATACAGAATTAATGCCTCAATGGTTATTCTCCAATACAACTTTCATCATATAAAGAAGCCACTGTGCTCATAAAAACCCCGAAGAATGCAATCTTCATCTTTGGTCTCTCCACGCTTTTTTGGAAAGCCTGATAGTCATAGAGGCCCTAGCAGTTTGCAGTTGGAGCATCTGTGGTACATATACAGCAAAAAAACCTATCTCCAAGGGTTCCCTCATAAATTCCTGTGCCAACACATGCTGATAGTAGAGTGCAGAAGAGCATAAGGGACATTTATACATCCAGGGAAACAGCAGGCTCTGCTCTGCAAGAAAACAGATGCAAATTTGGAGAGCTGGTAGGCCAGTGTGATTCCTAATGGATGGCTTAAGATTCTGTCTGAGCTAGAAGAAAGGTATAACAGAATCAGGCATTGCCAAAGACTACCAGAAGCTAAAACCACATAAATATTAGGAAAGTTGTATTGGTCCAGTCCAAGGGCTCACTTAATCCCAAGACAAGAAGGCAGCCAAAACTAATAGTCCTTGAAACTACAAATTTGATGACTTAGGTAGTCCCATTCCTTTTGTTTACATATGTATATATAAGAACAACATGAATGATTCCTAGCATGTAATGTAGCACTCATGGTAGCACTGTGACTTCCTTTGTTTGGTAAATTGCCTTAATTATAAATTTTCAGGAAGTGAATATGGCTGAATCCTTTCTAGCACCTTACAGCCCTATTGACATACAGCATTGCCAATGGACTTTACATTTTTTTAGCCGGTTGTACAACCCTTTCACCTCCTCTTACTTGTCTCAGCCTGCTGTGTGGATATGCAGCATCCTTAAGAAATATTGATAGAAAACTTCATTGAAAATGCTTCTGAAGGATTGTTGAGCATTTTTTTTTTTTACATTGATGTAATTGTTTTCTTTCTGCTATTAGTGATGAAAAAATGTTGAAATAAAATTTAAAATATTGGCATTGAAATTCTTGAAAGCTAGATAAGGACTTTGACATAGCACCTGTAGAAGTTAAGTTAATTTTTCTTTATTAATTTTTAAACAAGAGACTATTTCCTTTTGGGATACATGAGGATACTCTTTTCAAGACCCTGAAAAAAATTGACTGTTGGTACTCATTAGTACTGTCAGGCAGGAAGATAATTATTTGAGAAGTGGCTCATGAATGGGAATCTTTTTAAAGTAATTCCTTTTTTTTTTTCATATTTTAAAGATCATACTGAACAAAGAAAATGTGCAAACTCTGTCTTTCACAAATTGTGTCAATATCAGAATAGGAAACTGTTTTGCAATTTAAACTAGAATAATTGGTCTGCCAGCCCAAGAGGCCATGGTAAAGGCCTGGTGGCAGCTCAACTTTTATTGAATCCTGGTCTCTTAGCTGGAGAGGAGACTTCAAATCCAATACTGATTGCAGTCCAATAACCTTTGGACCCCCAAAGTCTCTCCAGGTCAGCAATACAGTATATTACTGTAGCAGAATTAAAGAGTCAGTACAGAAAGGAAGTGTTCCCTTTCCTTCTGCCACTGATGCTCTGCATGGTTGTGTCTTGAGACAATGGGGAAATAGCCCCTCCATTTTAAGTTTAACAGCACAGATACATCATGATAAAAGCATGAACAAAATGATTGTGTGCTTTTCTGAAACACTATGCAATTTTTTTTATTTTATATTTCATCTCCTGTGACTATAAAGAAGAAAACACCAATACCTGAACTGAACAAATGCTAAGCTATGTGAGGAGAGCCTATGTGTTAAAAAGCAACTCGTAATTTTGGTAACACATATTATCCCTTAAAGCAACCTAATCTTCAAATACATGCTGCTAAGTTTGGTCTGAAACTCGGGAACCTTTACAGTCTGTTCTCTCTAGACCAAAAATGCAGAATTGCTGCACTCCTGAAAATGTAGGTCAAGATGTTTACATCATATGAAGTTGAAGATTCATTCTTAGTTTTTGATAATAATAATAATTATTAATCAGGATAATGAAATCATTGAGATGTCTGATCTCGTACCATTTGTTGAATAAGGCAGTTTAGGAATACTGCCATCTGTTATTATGTACTACAGTGATTAGAGACAGGCAAAACTGAAGTCCTCCTTTTCAGCAGTCTGGAGATCATGAATATAAGTCATCAAAACATACTGAGCAAAAAGAACTGCATTAATGGGAAGAAAACTGCTATGTTCAAGTAAATAATTGTATAGCATCTCAACACTGAGTATCTAAGACTAAACAGTTCCAGAATATAAACCAGAATTTAATAAACAAACCCCTCACAACAGTGCCATACAGAGTTATGCCAGAGTCAATGGGCGGAGGGGTGTTTGGTGTTTATGACTGCAATCTATTGTTTAAAAAAAAAAAAAAAGTTTAAAAAAGTTTAATTTGCTACGTAGAAATATTTCCTCTCACCTATTTATCTAGGCTTAGTTCTCTGTTAATTAAACTGTGATATATCTAGATGGGTGAATAGGTGTGTTCCTATTTTAAACTTGGTCAAGGGAAGGTGTAGCCTACAGTCAGGTTTCTCCCTTGAGATATTTTTCAACTGTGCCAGGGTAGGGATCCCTTGCTAAGGCTCAGCCCAGCCCTCAGATAGTCTTTGGGATAGACTTAGGGACATGAGGGAGATCAAACCTAGAGCCCCAGTGGGAGCAGGGCTGCAGAGGGGTCACCTGCAATCTGTCTTCTAGGAATACACGCTTCCTTTTTTTGCACATCGCAGCTCATCCTGTAGGCTCAAGCTCAGAAAGTCACTGCCAGGTCTACAGAATAAGGCTTCACCTCGCTGCCACGCAGAGTTCTCTGTGCACAGGGGTGTTAAAGGTGCTCAGTGCTATCTGCACTCCAGCAGGGGTAGAACAGCATGGCAGAAGATCGTTAGCCACAATTTTTGTTTAGATAAAGGATTGCACAGTATTGTTCTAGTGCTGAACTATGAATTTTGCACTCCAGGCTCGTTTGTCCCATAATTTACACCAACTGCCATGGGAACTTGAGTGCAGTTACTCTATCAGCATGGTCCCATTAGGCACAGAAGACTAAACCTGAACCGAATACATTGCCTTGTGGAGTAAAAGAAGCAAACCTTAGCAGATTTAGAGAATATTTCTTAGGTATTTATTGTCAGTGACTCACATTTTCAGAGCAAGAGAGTTTCTCATGAAAAAAGCATGGGTTTGGAACCATCTTTTAATTTCAACATGTCACCTCATACAAAAGACAGCCTTTTCCCATTTGAAACTAAACTTGCTAGAAACTCACCACATGACAATAATTTAGCACCTTCTGGGAGACTTTGGTTCTGGAGAAAAGCTAGACTGTATCTACACACCAGGTTTTGGGGCAAACACAGAAATATTGTATCCGGTTTAGTGTGCCTCTTAAAGCAATAGTCGAAAAACAGACTCACTGTAACTGTAAGCGCTCGGTCTGAATAGAGCCTCTACCTGTTTGGCAAGACCCTATTATGTTCCAAATACATTGTTGGCCTGGTCATAGTCTCTTCATAATGAACTGCATAAAACAAGGATTAATTCATTGTTAACTGCTTTATCTCAAACTATGCAGACATTGCAATTTCATTTGCATTTCAAAACAGGGATTTGCTCAAAATATTCAGATTGGCTTGAGAACACCTGCTTTTCAGATGCAGCAAACAACATATACACACTGTTTCTGAAAGGCGTGCTTCAACCTTACAATGAAATTCAGTATATCAGAGACCGAAGGATGGAAAAATAGTAAATAAAATAATTTTTAAAATGAAACATGCCATTCTAGAGGCTTGGGGTTTTTTTCTCTATAATAATGCACAGGCATATATTGAAGGTTGAAGCTTTTGCCAGACGTTTCTGTTCCTTGGGTCACCTCAGCAGCGGGACAGAAACATCAGCAAGAGGGGAGAAGAGTGAGGTTTACAGTGCTCTCGCACATGACTGGCATCTCATTGTGGAGCTGCACAAAGAGCAGCTGCAGAGGAGGGTGAGTGTGCTGCCTCCCAGCTCCTCATCTAGCTCATACATGAAGACGGCACATTAAAGGGGTACGCAGGGAAAGAAAATCCAAACACAGTATTTCAAGCAGTGCCGGCTGAAATGTAAAAAAACAGATGAAAACCTGAAATCCTTCTACATGACATGCATTGAAGCACAGGAGGGAGATGTGTCAGGGGGACTGGTAGTGATCTGTCTAAATTTGTAAAAGTGTGTAAGTAACCATCAGGAAATCTTTGACGGCAAAATGCAGAATGACACAGTGGGTATTGCATTTTGCAAGGATCCAAAAAACTTAAATTCTTTCTTTTCTGAGGAGTTAACTGACTGAACATTCATACCTACAATGGAGGCATCCAAGTTTATTTTAGCAATAGAAACAAATTTATTTTTTTTTTGTAATTAATTTAATTCAGCTATGTGTATTGGGAGGCGATGACTCACCACCAAAAGGTGATTGCAGTTCTGATATTTGGCCAGAATAATCCTGCCTCTGTCTTATTGAGACACTGCTAACCTTTTGCAGTTAACCCTAACATGCTTCATGTATCCCTTGCTGAAGTGTGGAGATTTGTCTCAAGGACAAAACCAAAGCTTAACCATCTATTTTTAAGGAATACTTAGATAAAGGGTATTACATATATATACAGTTCTGTGGGTACAGAGTTAACATTTTTTTTTCATGATCAGGGCAATATTACAACAGTCAATACCAACAAAAAGAAGCTACCCACAATGTATCTGGAAAGCCATACAAATGTACACACATTCAATGACATAATCCTTTGTAATAACTTTACTGAATTGAAGATGGATGTCTCTGATAGTTTTCTTCCATTGCACACATGAAAGCAGTAATTATTTCACCTTCCCAGCTTAAATACTATGCATGTAGAATCATAACTCTTTTGGAAGAACTTTTGCCTTTAAACTGATTGTCCACATCTAAGATGCTTCGAGAAACATCAGCTGATGACTGGTTAAAAATGTGAAGTAAATAAAAAAAAAATATATAAAGATTTAACATTTTAAAGTTTTTAAGTAGAATTTTCCTGGCTATAAAATTTCCCTCATGGGGAAATTCTCATGGGTCTCATTCATTTGTAGCTCAAGATTTCACTTGAGACACAAAAAAGATGCTCACAGCTCTAGGAGAAAGGTTACAGATGTAGATGAGATTCAGCCCAACAAAATTTAGGCCAAAGGCTAAGGCACCTGTGGTATGATGATGCTCAACCATGGCTCTCTGGAAGCCATAAGTCAGCTGTGGTTCTGCATAGCCTTCTGGCAGAGGCTTTTTTTTCAGGTGACCATCGGAAAGACCATGCTGACCATTTCCCATTATTTCCCATTATTTCTCCACCTCGTTGAAGGGTCCAAATTTTAATGTAACAATTCCAAATCTATTTTTCCATAGGCAATCCAACAACCACTCTGGCCTTCTGAATTTGGAAGCATGTTAGCAGACAAACATGAAAAGAAATATTTCAGTCATTAAATACATTTGTATTCTAAGGGGACAGGGGGCTTGTTTGCTACTTTTTCTTTTTTCAATCATAGCAGTGGGTTGTAAATAACTTCCTATGGTCCCTACCAAAATAAATTATCCTGTGATTTTTTGTTTCTATTAATAATTACTAGAACTGAAGAATTATTTTCTCTCTTGTGAGGGAAAAAGTAAATTCAAAAGAAAAAAAAAATTAATTGCAAAAGCTCTGACAGAAAAGATAAATAATCAAAAGAATTTTGTAGGGTTTGGCTTTTTTTACAGGTTATGTAGGAAAAAATTTAGAGTAGCGTAACAAAATCCAATGAAATGAAACTCTAAATTTTTTTTTCAAGGTACAATGACACCGTTCAGCATTGTTTAAAAAGAATCAATTGCCATAGCGAGTTTTCAACACAAATATGCTTTTTATTTGTCTTAAACTTGTTTTCCAACAAACTGGAAGAGATTTTTTTAGGATGAGATAGACTGCCCATCCCATGGAGATTTCACATCCAGATTGGAGACCTCTCTGAAAGACGGATTTCAGTTCAAACAGGTATAGGTGCTAAAAGGAGGAGTTACTGGGTGAAATTGTATTGACTGAGTCAAGCGGATGTCAAACTACATAATTATAATGACACCTCTGGCCTTAAAAATCTCTCTCTACCAACATAAATAATACATCAAGCATTATACAAGATACGCAGTAATGATATGATTAATTATGTCTGATTTTCATTACATGCGCAGCTGCCAGTCTATACTTAACAAAGTTACTCTTTTATAAAGGTATGATCTTTGAGAAATCGAGGACATCAAGAAAAATGTGAGTCATTGTGTTGCACAGGATTCACAGTCATGAGCTGGTTGATAATTTTCTGACTGTCTTGTCTTCTCTTTTTCAGTTGTTTTCATCCTTTTTTTTTCCCCAGATACTGCTAAGCAGAGACCAGAATCAACTAACAAAAACTTGTTCATGTAAAAATTCTTGTTTCTTTTCCTCTATGCCAATCTTTCTCCCAGTTTTTAAGGGGACTCGATGTTTATCCACCAGTCTAATTACTCATTTCCTCAAAAGAGCTTAGAGCTCATTTAATCATGAAACACAAGAGTTAGACTTTCAAAAAATGTTCTCTTTGCGTAACTCATGTTTTAAATTTCTTATCTTTATAGACACGTCTGTGCTTTGACTCCAGCAAGGGTAAGGATTAGAAAGACAGGAATTCAAAATGTAGATTAAATGCCACTAACAAGGAATAATGATGGTTTGAAGGTAGGGGAGGAGGAAAGTTCTGTAGGGAGACCACCCCACTAGCAGACTGAAATGCAGAAATTGAGAGGTATGAAATGCAGAAGCAAGGACACTCCACTATGCCTTGCAGAGGCTGCTGTGAGGGCACAGACTTGTTTAGGGGTTGGTTTTCTGGAAAGAGAGTGAGTGGCATTTCAGAGGCATTCTCCAGACTTTTTTATATGTCAAAGCCACTTATAGTATTGCTAGTGCAGGTGAAAAACTAAGGCTGGTCAACTCACACAGCCAGAAGTGGAAATCAATGGTTTCCATTAAAGCCATTGGCAAAGATTAGGTAGATTTCAGTAGGAAGGAAAGATGTCAGAAATCATAATATTTCAATACACTTTTCAACAGAAATAACCTCTTCTAAAAGATATTTTATTAGAAAATATCTGAAGCCAAATAGAAATGCCTGTGCGAAGAATGTCCCGGAAAATTCAGGGGAAAAAAACAGTCCAATGTGATAATTTTAATTTTTATTTACATCACATCCCACATCACAGCCCTAATCACAAAACCCTCTGTTTCTTCTGAAAAAATATAGAATGGTATCTCTCAGGAAACAAACAAACAAACACAGCAAGCAAAACAAAACAAAACAAAACAAAGACCCATCAAAAATAAAAGGAAAGAAGAAACAGACCAGGCTGCCAGGAAATTTTAGGGGTTATATCTGGAATCTTTATAACAGTCAAGAGGGCGCTTGACGTATCAGAAGGGTGTAAAGTGGCATCTGGTATGTGGCCTTCCATCAAAATAAGGTTGTCATCCTGCTCCAGAGATAGCACTATAAGGTTTGATACTGATGTCAGTGGGAACCTGGTAAAAAAGCAAAGTCCATGCCTCCCTCATTCCACCCACCTAATTTTGACAGCTATCTCCAGTTAATGCTTCTCTCTGATACTACCTAACCTTGGAGATGCCTCAAACTTACTGGGATCTTCTCGATCTTGAGCCTGAATATGCCCCAGGTGCCTCAGCTTGTGTTCCTACCTGTTGTTAGGAGCACCTGGCTGCTGAGTTGGCACTGACTCCTGCTCCAGGGCCACTGTGATGAAAAGTTCAGGTGGGGAAGTGCCCGGGGGTGCAGCTTTGTAGAAGTTTTTTTTGTTTAATTTGGTGGTGCAGCTGGCTGATGTGATTCCTCCCCCACCTGTCATTCCCACCCCCACATTGCAATTTGCTTTCTCCTTAGCTGCATTCTGTGGGGCTTTGCTAGAGAGGGGACTTTTTAAAGACACCTCTTTGAAGGAAAAAAACCCCAAAAGTAGAAAATAACTGCATTTCAATACAGCTCATGTCTGTGGTTTGGCTTAAGGGTTTTTCTCCATGCACAACTGTATCAGGAAAACTAATCAGGGGAAAAAGTCTGTGGTGCTAAAGCAGGAACAAGATGGCAGAAGGGATGCAAGCACAGTGAACAGGCTTTTGCCATGGGAGGGAATCCCAGCACAGGGATACAGCCCACCCACGGTGCTCTGAGCATACCAAATTCCTGCTGGCAGCACTGTGGCCATCTTGACCCAGGCACACATTTTGTGCGGTTATTGTGAGGATTGATTTTGCAGAAGAGATGTATCCACATATGCATTTTAGGCCTTGCCTAACATGACAGGACTTAAGACATATATTATGAAGGATACCAGAATAACCAAGTACAAGGTCATGTCCAATTTGTTGCAGCAAAGCTTTACTGAACTGTACATTTGAGTGCGTCAGTTTTTTTAATAAAGGCTGTGCAGTATGGAAAGGGAAGAGCAATGAGATACCAGTCATATCGGCAAACGCTGTGGAACATTGATAATTTACCTGTGCAGATTAAAACAAACAAACAAAACACAAACAAACACCTTAAGATTCACCTCTGTGAACCATCATAAACCCAACTCTGCTTTCTGAGCTATTTTCTCCTTGCAGAACGGCTTCTATGGTAAAATTAGCCAGCACAGTAAGTGGAATCACTTTTTTTTTTTAAAGTCTGGAATATGAAGCAATATTTTTAAAATTAGGGTCATTAAAGTAATTCTGCTCCTTCTATGGAAGCCAAGGACCTTAGGAGCAGGAAAATATAGGACCAGATGTGCAGCCTTCCTTGCTGTAAGCACAGGAACTGCTTATCTTACTGGGGCACAGCAGTGCAAACCAGGAAAGAGGAGTTGCAGTGGCAGTGTCTGCAGTCAAGTTCTCTGGTGAGTTGCCCTGTGTTAAACAGTCTATAAATCCCTTGCAGCAGAACGATTTGGATGTTTTCATGCACTACTGACTTCCAGGTGAATACAGTCTGGCACAAAAGCAGGCTAGAAAGAAAACAGATTTGAGGAGCATGGCCTGTGTGTTGAGCTGCACAGTTAAACATGCCAAACTGTGCTTTCAGGCAAGTATTTTCAGCTCCCAGTTTGGTTCACTTCAAATGGAGATGCACTTGCAATTGGCACAGCAGATGTTGGCACAAGGTGATAAGTGGTAGCCAGGAATGAAGTCAGGAATTTGTTAGCAGAGCCAGCAGCTCATCACGAAAGAAAAACGTTCACCTTAAGGACCAGAGAATTAATGCAACCCGCCAGACTTTGCAGTAATGCGTATCTCTGATAGTTATCTTCCGTGCCTCACAGTCATGAACCATGCAAATATCTCTGAATGGCATCCTGCTTGGGTTTTGTTTGTTGGGATTTTTTCCTGTGGAGTTTGCCTAAATGTATGATGTGGGATGAGAGTGGAGAAAGAGAGAAATGACCTCACTTTTAAAATCACTGAAAATCCCCAAAGCTCTTCAGGATATTGGGTGATGTTATTCATGTGTNCTTTTCTCGAAGGAAGCAGGGAGGTTAATTAGACTCTACTGAAGTAACAATAAAGATTTAAATCTCCTTCCTTTGCTATTCATGAGCAAATAGGGTAAAGATGCTTGCACCTGATCTCTCTGGGGCACCTCACACATGCATGGTGGCTTATACTGCAGCCAGGTTTTCAAAATTCTTTCAGAACCTGCTGTTCACCCAGATGATCCAAATGTTTATTTATATGTACATATACGTACTTAGAAAAATAACTGATTGACTGATGGAAAGACTATGTTATTTGTATTCTGTTGCCATATTACAGTATTTTGGTTTTAGTTATTTCAGACGGGCATTACATATTAAAAACCAGCCAACCAAAATGGAAAGTACAGTGTTTTATTCTTTTCTGTCACTTCTTTCTTACAGTGCAGAATCTGATTCTAGCTTGGGAAATAGCTCGTGAGTGACCTGTACAGCAGGTACAATTCCTACAGGACAGGAACACGAGTCATGACATGAAGGTGGCAGAAAAGGCACCTACATCATAGAGGCACATTAAAACAAAGTCACCCTGCCTTAATTTCAAGCTAGGGTGCTTTGCTAACCACTGAAGTCCTGCTTCATATATTCAGTGTCTGGAGGACAAACTGTCGTGCAATGTACAAATTACCCCTTTCTCTAGCCAATGCATGCAAAGATAATCACTGCTGGCTTGGAGGGGCTGGTTACTGATGCTCCTGCTAGTAACTGGCCAGTCAGAAGCTTTTCAGGAAAATATTTTTGTGTCAGAAAAATGCTGATGCACCAAGGTGGAGCCTCTTACAGGGAAATGCTGAGCTAGACAGAAGTTCTGTTGAGAAGGGATGCTCAGGTGCAATACTTAGTGTCTTGTCAAAGTCAAATCTAGATGAAGAGGGAGAGGCTTTGTTCCTTCACCCTCCCTTGGCCTTGGACCACAGGTAGGCCTGTGTGAGTCATTGTGCCTGCCCTAGTCTTTGGGAACAGGGATGGAGGGGGCCCATGAACAGAGCAGGGCTCTACATCCTCAGGATCTGGCTGAGGCCCTTCCTCCTTCCAGGGCAGCTGGATGTTGCCCCAGGGCTGTGGCACCCTCCTGCATGCCCAGGTGCTGACCTGGGGGGTAGTGGGGAGGGGACTGGTGGGTCTGTGCAAAAATGTTCTGGATGGGACAGAAGGAGGAAAAACTCTGAACTTTTCAAAAATATTTATAAAAACAGGGAAGTGGATTCTTGTTCAACCATTACCCATAATTTATGGGACAGATTAGCCACTGCAGTTAGGATCAGACAACCCCTCCCGAGACACCCAGCCATGCAGTAACACTTGCTGCTGCCTCGCATTTAACGAATGTTTTGCACAGGGCTTCTTAGGCAAGCTAAACTTTTAAAATTAGACTTTCAGTCCACACAGCAGATTGAATCATTCATTTTGCTGCTACGTAAATGGCTGTTTACTAATTTCAGCTCCTGAACTTGCTGTCGTAAGGAACCTTCTGGACCATTCCTCAGCAGTCCCTCTGCACAGAGCTCTGTGGAGGCATGAAACTTCCCTTCCCCAGTGCAACTGTCACAGCCATTTCTTATATATATGTGCCTGTGTATTAATATAGACATACAGCGCACAGGCAGACGCACATCACTACACAGGAACAGCTTGGCATACTGTATGCGGGTGGGGAGTTAAAGTAGCAAAGGGATGGTATGAATATACTATTTGGGTCCTTTTAGGAATATTCCGGAGTAACAGTTTTAAATGCAGAGCTTGGCTGTGGTTTTTGTTTAATTAGATTTTTTTTCCACTATTGCTGTACTTCTAGAAGCATGTAAAGCATTGGAAATGAATTGGAAAAAAATCAGAAAGGTGTGTTTTGTTAGAAAATGGCAACCCGATACTCTCCATTGATATCTCCTACATTCAGTGTGATTTTTCTGAAGCTGTAGAGCCTGTAGAGCAAGGGCTTTTTCACATTTCCTTCCCACAAAGGACTCCTTTGCTCTAAGATCTGCAGTGTTGTGACATGGATTTGCAACTGGGTCACTGGTAAATTGTCTCTGCACCCAGGACCTCGAGGCAGAATGCTATGCAAACTTGATAATTTATGAGCCCCAGATCTGACTTGACTGTAGCTCCAGGATCTTTAGCAAGAAGGTTAGACCCCCAGGAACCCTCGGGCTGAATTAGGGCGGTTGGGAGTTTATAGTATCACATCCATGGTCAGGAACTTGTAACCTCTGCTTTTTTTCATGATTTTCAGTCTCCTTCCCACATTTGGAAATCTTGGGTCAGTCTTCCAAAGTTTACAACTCCTCAGCAAATCTGACAGGAAGATTCCCCCTTGGTAGGTATCGTAGGGCTTTCAGACTCTCAGACCAGCTGATCCTTGCCTTTAGTAGCAGCAAAATTAGAAATGCATTTTGCAGCAAGATTTCAGCAGCATTCATTCCTTCAGAACAAGCAGGTACTTTGGAAATGTAGGTGTTACTGTGTCTTTTTCTCATATTGCTGAAAAAAACACATTGAAATTACTTAATTGCAGATTTAACTGACTGGGGTACATTCCCAATAACAAACTGGTATGGAGAAGCAAGGTTTTGAAGTGAAAGCCCTAATCAGCTCCATGTAATGCACACTGGCTAGGTTTCCAAATGTGCTGGGTTTGTCTGGGATAGAGTTAATTTTCTTCATAGTAGCTAGTATGGGCTGTGTGTTGAATCTATGCTGAAAACAGTGTTGATAACATAGAGATGATTTCGTTACTGCTGAGCAGTGCTCACACAGACCTAGGCTTTTTCTGCTTCTCACACCACTCCACCAGCAGGATGGCTAGGGGTGCACAAGGAGTTGGGAGGGGACACAGCTGGGACAGCTGACCCCAACTAACCAAAAGGATATTCTATACAATATGATGTCATGCTCAGCTTATAAACCTGGAGGGAAGAAGAAGGAAGGGAAGGACATTTGGAATGATGGTGTTTGTCTTTCTAAGTGACTGTTACACATGATGGAGCCTTGCTCTTCTGGAGATGGCTGAATACCTGCCTGCCCATGGGCAGTGGTGAGTGAATTCCTTGTTCTGCTTTGCTTGCATATACAGTTTTTGCTTTACCTGTTAAACTGTCTTCATTTCAACTTTTGCTCTTTCAATTATCTCCCCTGTTGAACAGCAAGGAATAAGTTGCGGTGTGATACTTAGCAGCTGGCTGGGGCACAACCATGATACTAGGGCAAGCCCATGAGATTCCTTCAGGAGGAAAGGACACAAGAAGCTCTGCTTGAGGTATGTACCAAGCCTCCTCCCACATCTGATGGGTCATGAGTGTCCAAAGTAGTGACTGAGCTTTTGGACAGCTTCAAACCATATGTGTAATGGTGATAGTCAGTCTAGACTAAATTTACTCCAAAGTAAAGTCCCTTGACCACATGTGGTGCAGATGTAAGGGCCTCAGCAGCAAGGGCTTTGATCCACTGATCTACTTTTTCTATGCTGAAATGCATACAAATACAGATAAAAACCTTAGAGTATTAAAACTTACCTTGCACTGAAAATCTCAAGGTTTGGTAAATCTGATCAGTCATAATCCATCAGTCTTTCAAAGTTCATTCGTGAAGTGTAGGAGAGAGTTCACATCTTGGAAAAAAAAAATTAATGTGATTTTTATAACCCATAGTGTCATTTTTTTCTGTATGTCAGAAGAATAAAAAGGGTCATTCTCCTAGTGATGAACTAGTGATAACTGTTATCCACTGAGATAAATCAGATCCAGATTCTGTCTATCTTCAGACAGAAAACTTTTGGCTTCATTTTTTAAAATTTAATTTCAATTTAAATTAAACTGCTCACCTATCATCTTTGGTAAAAGTATACATTACTTATTAGAAAAAGTTAAGTGTAGAATTCTTTCATGAAAAGGCTGATTTCCTATATTTAAAATTAACTGTATTAGCAAAATTAGTTTTACTTGCTGGCTGTTGGGGAACCATGTTGCTCATGCACTGTACTAGTTATTCTTTCCTTACAATCCCTTTATTTTAAGTTCTTCATCATCTGTTCAAGAAGTGTAAACAGATCCACATGAGTCAAACTGGAGACTGCACACCTTTGAAGGATTAAATTAAAGAAATAAAGAAGGAAATGCAAGTACCAAGCCCACAACACTTCAGTGCCCACTCAAGTTCAGGGGACTGGCAGTGACTGATAGATTTTTTAAGCACATGCCATGAGTTACTGACTTTCTTCCATCCTTCCTTCTCATGTAGGATGCTTTGTGTAGCCCAGATGTTTGGTTATCCTGCTTCCTAGTGAGATGGCAGGCACAGGGATTGCAATAGCTGAGGCCAAGCCCTGGCTGCGACTGTCAGAGTCAAGAGTGGCTGCTGGAGCCAAGTTTACTATATATGTACAGCATGGCTGTAGCCCCATTCTCCTCCATGGGTGCTGGTGTGTTTTGTGTGACATCTTCCAGCTACTTTTGTAGGCTACTGAAGGGATCTCCATCTTCTGCTGGAGGCCGTGGGAATACAGATTGTGGGACTTCCTCAGGCTGTTGTCCCCTCACACCCATCCTCCAAGGTTTGTATTGAGTGTGCCAGGTCATTTTCAGATCACTGGATATGAAGAAAAATATCTAAGTGCTGCCTTGAGACAACTGGCAAGCAAATTATCAACTTCAGTTATGAGTGATTTAAAGAAAAAAAAAGAATTGAAGATAATTCATAACTTGCAAGTTGTTAGTTAAAAGCCATCACTACATATTTCTGAATAGCAAACATTTTTAAAAGACTCAGAACTCCAAGAAGTTATTCAAACAACCCAGAAATTCTCAGTATTATTAAGGAGTATTAACTGCAACAACCACTGTAGTCAACTGAGTTTATCATTAAAGCATTCTGTAGGCATACACTGTGGTCATAGTTTCACAGTGTGGGAACAAGTACAACTATAACATGAACAGGGTCAGCTAGCCATGTTAGTAATGTGATTTGGTCTCTGAACTTCTGGCAACTTGGAGAGCTTTCTAGCAGAAGACCATACAAAACATAATAAATCTTTATTTTCTGACATAAAATGTGGGGAAACAAATATTTCAGCTACTATATTCCAGGGAAAGATGAGGACAATTAGCCAGGAAACTTTTTAACATTGTCAAGTTGTGAACAAAACTATCATTATACCGGTGTGTATAAACAGAAGCATGCATTCTATAAAACAGATGAAATCCTCTTGGTATTCTCTGCAGGACTGCTAAGAGTTCAACTGAGCAGCTGTTCAGATTTGACCATGGGACCGCAAGAAAGACAGGTACCCATCACAGAGAGCTCAGGTGGGAGCGGCAGAAATTATGAGTCTTATGACTCTGTTGCATGATATAAAACCGTTTCCTGAAATAAATGGGATTTCTTAATCCAAAAAACACCTGCTAACAATTTTCAAAAGTGTAATAGGTTGCTGTGAAAATAAAGAGAAAAAAAATCAATTTCTTCATGTTCTTGGCAAAGACAGTAAGAGGGATATAAGGTTAAACATTTGGAAAACCTTTCTAGGAAAGTGCAGCATTTAAAATGATAGTCTGTAAAGATTGAAGAGTATGCATCCAGCAAAGGTTTTAAAGAAGGTATTAGGCAAGCGTAGGATAGGAGTGACACAAGAATGACATCCTGCCATGGGATGGTAAACTGGCTAGGTGATTTCCCAAGACCATCTGTAGAGTCACTGGCTAAGTCTGTATCTTTCCTTGATTCTTGTCCTTAAATCCACCATGATCAATGTTTGCTATTTCCTCTATCAAGTGCTAGTAAGTTTCACACTAGGTGCCATCCAAAGTATAATTGCCAGAAAGGTGACAGCATTAGTGCAGCAGCATTTATGACATAAGCCATCAGTCCTGTAGAGTGAAAATCGCCAGGCATATGTGTAACATTTTGCAGAGTGTTTTTATCATGAGAACTCAAAAGTGGGGGGGGATGGGGGGCGATATTTTTGAAGTCCTGATCTTTTAACTTTGGTATCTAGTAAAAGAAAACAGGGCTAAACCAACATTCACTGCTTTGCTTCCCTCTTTGGGAAGGGAGACGAAAGCATAACTTGATACTGAGCTTTCAGGTGAGCCTTTGTGCAACTTTTGGCTTGAAAGCTTTGGGAAGAACACCTGACTTCAAAACAGGTTTATTGTCATTCAGCTACTAGGTGAAAAGTTCAGTGTAGCTGCCTGTAATATACAGCACTGAAATCTTTTGTGTTTCAGTTCACATTTACAGCTGTGGAAGTTACACATATAATTTCTTTCAAATGCTTCTGAAAACGTTTCTTTCAACCTTCAGGGATGTTTTATTTTCCTAATGCAAATGTATTCATTTGTTGCCATGTTTTTAGGTCTGGAATTGTTTTCCACAGACTGTTTCTGAAAAATAATGAGCGTGCACATTTTCTTATTAAAATAAGCCGTACCCATTACAATTAGCAATGGAGGTTAGTGTCAGGGTTTTTTGACCGACAGTAATGTGTGAATTCATAACAAGATGTAGTACAGCCAGATTTTAGCATCCTGTCAAACATGTAAGTAGAATTTAATGTATTCAAATCCATGTTTTACAGTCCTCAAGTTTACAAGCTTATTAGCATTAATGGTATGGTGATATAAAATTTCCAGCTATTTGTACTGTAAAATAGTGAGAAAAATTATTGGATAATTAATTACATATTCTTTCAAAAAGCTCTCCATCTATTTTAATTTCTCTCTCTCCCCCTACTTCTGGATAAGATTATTTTCTTTTCTTCATGTGCATTATTAGTATTCAATTCCTACTATATCGCTTCTACCTCTACCAGTTACACTGAATGGCTGAACTCAAATATGAAGTGACATTTTTTTTCTAAATAGGTGAGAGTGCAACTAAAGTTAAGTTTTCTTGAAGGAAAAACACAGTCTGTCTACCTCCTTTACCAGCTTCGTGGATAGTCAGGTAGCGAATGTTGACAAGTTTGTTTCTTTTAATTATGTGTTACTTCATGAAAACTGGAGCTTTTCGTGTAAGATGTGGAGCTTGTGACATGTTTTTATTGCCTCAAATATGGATTAATATCATATTCTGCCTTAGTGCTTAGTGTAAGAACATTTGAAAATGTCATTTATTCTTAGATAAGGCTCCTTTCTTATAACATGACTTTGTACAGGGGCAACATGTTTTATTTCTCCTCCATGACCTGTACTGTCATCAAGATGATTTTTGAGCAGAGTTTAAGATGACAGTTTTGTTTTGTTGTGTGCAGTCTTACCTATCTGAAAGATTAATTTATTTCCATGCAATATTTCCATTGCTAGTAAAGTCACCGGTGTGCTTCTAATTACATCCCTTAGTTTAAATGAGAAAAATTCTGCAGTCAGGGTCCTAAAGGCTGGGGTGCTTTTTCAGCTGCATTCCAATAGTGCATTATTTATGCGATCATAAGATTTTACGTGTTTTTAATAGGAAAACTTAGGAAGAATGTTGGATACATTGAGAAGAACATTGAGTTGTTTGAGTGAGTCAAACAGCTCAATGTCTTTCAGGAGGGCCATGAAGATGATGGGAGTGTTGGAGCACCTCTCCTATGAAGACAGGATGGGAGAGTTGGGATTGTTCATCCCCGAAAAGGCTCCAGGGAGACCTTATTGCAGCCTTCCTGTACCTAAAGGGCCTACAGAAAAGCTGGAGAGGGACTGTTTGTGAGGGCATAGAGTTATCGGACCAGGGGTAATGGCTTTAAATTGAAAGAAGGTAGAATTAGATTAGACATGAAGAAGAAATTCTTCCCTGTGAGGGTGATGAGGCCCCGGCACAGGCTGCCCAGAGAAGCTGTGGTAGGGTTCAAGGCCAGGTTGGATGGGGCTAAGTGGTCCTACTCATGGCAGAAGGGGTGGAATCCAGTTATCTTTGAGGTCTCTCTCTTCCAACCCAAACCATTCTGTGATTCTGTGATTCTATATTTGGACCTGCTTTTCAAGAAGTTGATTTTCCAGAAATTGGATTTGACCTGAACAGCCTCTGTCACAGTTAACATGTGATTTAACACATTTCAAGTCTGTGTAGGCCTCTCTACAAAGTGGCTTAGAAAGGAATAATGCTTTGTCATCAAGCTTAGCAGGTCATCCTGTATTTTGGGACACTTCTTAAAACTGTTGAGTGATTAGTTCCAAGGCACAGAAGAAACATATCCCCAGCAAAGTTTGCAAGAATCAAGTTTTCCTGAGTGGCATTCATTCCACTGGAAGGACTTGGAATAGGGCTGTCTCTGCTTCAGCCTGTTCAGATCTGTCAAGGCTGTGGTTATGTCCCTTTACATGACTAATGCTCTGTGCTTGTGGCACCAGGTTGAATGTTTTGATAAACAGAGCAAAATTAATCAATTTCTCAATCTCTTTTCTGTTGGGATTTATTACACCTAAATAGGAACAAAAATAAAACACTTTTCTGTATTAATGAATGACTAAAACAGGCCTATGAGAAAAATATTAAAATTGAGGGATTTGAGACAGAAATTAATTTACAGACAAGCTACTGGTATCTTTTCCACTTCCATATCTTTTAACAATATTTAAAATATTTAAAATAAATTGTTTCTTTACAGAAGCAGACATTTCTTTGCATTAATTTTTTCCAACAGGTGTGAGCACACAGAAATAGCAGGTAATTTTGAATAATTGATTATTTTATAGGAAACTTCATTCCCATTTTAAGACGTAACTTCATTTTGATCACTGAGACAAGCTCACAGTCACATTCCTTCAAACATTTTACAGAAGAGTTGACTAGCAGATCTCATTATAAATGAGCAGCTTTTTTTCTGCGTGTACCCACTGGCTACATCTCTACCCTTGTTGTTTCTCCTCATTTGTCTTTCAGAGCGATGTGCTTCAGTACCACTCTGACCAGCAGGTCGCTGGGGTAGAATGAATTTGCTGACAAATAGTTAGGGCTGGTAGCTCTAAGGAAGGCAGTGCATCAGTCACATCCTTCCCAGGCTTACAACTGTCACGGTTGTGGAAGGTGCTGCATAAAGTGATCACGGAGCAAAACATTTTTTTTCAGGCTTGAGTTAAACAGCAACAATTAAATGTGTCATATGATAAACAACGAGAATCACCTTATTTAAGGGACTCTTCACACTTAAAACACAGGGATTTAGTGTGCTCCTCCCTGTAATGATTATTTAATCTCATAATTGGAAAATTCTACACATAAAATATAAATTAGTTTAAAATAATACAGTGAATCATAGAATCACAGAATGATAAAATATCCTGAGTTGGAAGGGACCCATAAGGATCATCCAGTCCAACTCCCGGCTCCACACAGGCCCAGCAAGTCAGAGCATGGGACTGAGGGCATCGTCCAGATGCTTCTTTAACTCAGTCGAGCTCAGTGCTGTGACCCCTTCCCTGGGGAGCCTGTTCCAGTGCCTGACCACCCTCTCAGTAAAGAACATCCAACCTAAACCTCCCCTGTCGCAGCTTCATACTGTTCCCTAAAGTTGTATCTCTGGTCACCAAAGAGAGGAGACCAGTCCCTGTCCCTTCGCTCCCCTTCTTCAGGAAGCCACAGACCATGATGAGGTCTCCCCTCAGCCTCCTTTTCTCCAGGCTGTACAAACCAAAGGATTTCAGCCTCTCCTCATAAACCTTCCCCTCCAGACCCTTCACCATCCTTGTTGCCCTCCTCTGGACACTCTCCAATATTTTTATGCCCTTCTTGTACTGGGGCACCCAAACCTCAGCACTCAGCTTCTGCAATTGAATGACATTTTTCTGCTTCACAGAATTAGAGAAATTGGATGTGGCAAAGAACTTGTAGATCCCCTCATCTACCCCCATGACAATGCAGAGTTGTCCCCACAGAATATTTATTAATGCATAGTCCAGTATAGTTTTAAATGTCACTAGTGATGGAGCTGTTCCATTTTCCTTGGGATACTATTACATATCCTAATAGCTTGTGTTTTCAGGAAGTTTTACTTAGTATTCAGTCTTAATTTTCCCTTGCTCAGCTTCATTCCAGCTGTAAAACCTTGTAACAAACAAAACAATCCTTCCACCTCTTAGTAAAAGTGAGAAACAGGGCAATTAAAATTGTAGTTCTTGATATAAAAATATTTTCTTACTGATGATCTGAAAGAAAAAAAAAAGTATGTATGCTTATACTTCTTTATAGTTATTATTCCAACTATGCTGAAGTCCAAGGTATTTTCGGCCCTTGTCTTAAACTGGGCCAAGATTTAACGACATATGTGTTCAGAGCTCTGCATAAAAGAGGTAAAAGGCTTAAAAATGTTCACTGGTGTGGAGGATGAAGGCCACATCCCTACAGATGCTTAGAATTTGGATAAACAATGAGCAATGCAACTCCTTTTCTGCAAGACTCATCTGGAAGTCTGTCATGCTTTTTAACCTGGTGGGTAACATGGCACTTTCAGGGAGCATCATCAGGGACAAATTGGGAGCTACTTTTGTGGGAGATGTCCCAGCCCTTGCCATCCTCCACCAGATAAGAAAAAGGATGAAGATGAATGAGGCTACACCTCAAAATTTTTGTTTTCTGTCTGTCTCCAAGAACATTCACAAAGGACCATGACCCCCTGAGGAACAGCCCATCTCCTGAACTATCCTCATTCAGAAATGCTCAGTTCACACTCATCCATCATGTGCAGCCAGGGTCCCTGAAACACCTTAATTAAGTACTTCTCCACTATTTTCCTCCATTTCCTTTAATTTACTCACTTCCCCTGTTTTATATATCTTGAGTGAAGACCAAAAAAAAGGGCTATCTTTACCTGTCTTTTTTTTTTTTTTAATATATATTCTGTCAGGTTTATCCTCTTTTTCCCCACCTCAGTTTATTTTCTGGTTTGTTTTCAGATTTCTTATTTCCTACTGAACTGGAAGAGAGCTTCACTCCCTTTGTCCAAAGGTATGTAAGAGAAGTTGGTGGAAATGGGAAGAATTGGTTTGTTGTTACAGACATTTTTTAGACTAAACCAGCCTAAATGTTGCGGATATGGTTATTCCCAAACAGAATTCTGTAAGATAGATGGGTGGAATTTTGAAAATTTTATTGGTTTTTGTTATTCCCATGATTTCCTTAATTTTGCGATGATTTTACCTTGATTTCCTTATTTTTTTCCCCTTTAAAGTGAGATTGAAATATTTTATTTGAAGGAACGTCTTTTTGATATGCAGATTTTACTGGATATACATGAGAGAAAATAAAACAGGAAGGAAGATACCTATTTACAATATGTGTTTTCTGCCAAAACCAATTTCATTGTTTCATCCTAACCCCCACTCCCCCTGAAAATGCTTTATTGCTGCTGGTGCACTTATATGCTGCTGATTTATATCTACTAAAGGTGACTGTGAAAAGAAAGAAAAGCTTGGGGATATGGCGAGTAAGAGACATTTTTCATACATTTACATTTATTGGTAATTTAATGTTTTTTTAGCTTTCTAAAGCGCTCTGAAGAACATCAGCTGAGTCTTGCAAAGGACTCAGGCTCTCACTTTACCGCACCAAAATTCTGGACTGAGGATTCCCTGCAGATCACCTTAAACCAACAGTTCCAATAAGGTGTCTGCAATATGGATCCAACAGAAGTTTACCGGTATGGATAGATTAACCGATGCAAGGGGGATGTGAAATTTCAGGAGTGCCAGCACAATACATTTTGTGTGAATTTTGACTGGAGTACTCTGCTCTCCCCTTTGAGGCATTTGGGAAAGCGGAGCTCACAAAAAGGCGTAGGCACAGAAGGAGTTTTCTGAAGTGAAGTGAGATAAATCGTTTTCGGGAGAGGACGGGAACAGCTTGTTGGGGGTTTTTTTTTGGTGGTTTGTTTGGTTTTTTTTTAAAATCCATACAAAGATATTGTATTTCTGGAATATGAAACTCTGAAAGGTTATCTGAATCATAAAAGTTTGTGCCTCTCACGTTGGAAGGAACAAAACAGTCTTAATACCAATTGGCAGGAGCTGCAGCCAGCGTCCCCTGAAGAGCAGCAGCACCTGGACCGGCCTGTCTTGGCAATCCTTTGCCGGGGAGCAGCACCCCGGTCGTACCTTTCCTACAGCCCCATCTAAATACGCGGTTTGGAGAAGTTTGGGGTTTGCATTGGGCACACTGTGAAACCCCCACGACATGTGATAGCGCTTTGCTCAGAGGCAAATCCTCGCAGGAACCTTACATTAGGTATTTTACATCCCTAATGCGGTTATCAGGCCAAAAAACACACGAGAGCAACAGAGCTTGGCCAAACACGGCATTTCCAGCCCTCCGTGTTATTCCTGACAGAGCCGAAGAGGGAGAGGAAATCCAGGGCGTGCTGAGCTGAATTTCAGAAGCGGATTCAGGTTAAAGTTGGATCATGGTTGGTTAAAAGTGGGCTGCAACCTCTGCATAGCTGCCAGTGGCATGTCCGAGGCTACAGCATGAGGACTGCCTCCAGGGCTGACGGGCTTCTGCTGGTGATAATTTATGGCTGCCAGGGACCTTTTCTTATGCCCACATGTATTTTATTTTATTTTATT
>VZTU01005944.1:8290-22686 GCA_013400835.1 Zapornia atra | reverse complement strand
CCGAGCGGGCGCAGGAAGCGCCCCCGCTCCGCCGCCTCCATCTTCCAGGGCAGCAAGACCTCGCCGCACGGCCGCGACAGTGACCGCCGGGGCAGCGGCTCCGAGAGCGCCTACCAGACCCAGAGAGCCCTGGATGACTGCAAGACGGTGGGTACCGCGGATGGGCTTGCCTTAATTNNTTAATTTTTATCTTCTCCCAGTGTTCCCGTCGCTGGCGGCGGTGCCGCTCCTCCCGCCAGCTTGCCTATTCCTATCACGTGCAGTTGCACTATTTTTAAACCTGCAGTCCCCGTCGGGGTGCTGCCCTGTAGCCTAACTCGTAGCGGTTCAAATGCGGGAGAGGGGAGGGAAGACGAGACCCGTGGGGAGCCGGCTGGGTGCTGCGGGACAGTCAGGGCAGCTGAGGCACCGGAGCCTCAGCACACACCGCTTTAGCGGCGCTGCCAAGCAGCTGGAGTTCCTTTTTTTTGCCGGATCCGGCCAAATCTGTCCCCAGACTTGCACTCACTGAAGCCTTGGTAGGTAAATAGTTGCCTCCCCCGAATCACTGTGCTCTCTGCTGCTTGTCTTGTGCCGCAGCCACACTCTTGCCCTACAATCTAACAGGACTCTGAATTCGAGGCCCTGAAATTCTGTCACTGGCATACGCGGTACCTGTTTGCAGTCTCTCCAGAGTAGCTGGTTGCAATTCTAAAACCTCAGATCAAGCACCTGCATCCATGTTATTTTTGGACTATCACATTATGGTATGGCTTTTTTCCCCATTCAAGTTCAAAATGATTATATCCTGACACTTTGCTCCAGAGCGGCACCACGTACCCCCTTGTCTGGCACCTTCAGCTACAAGTCCGCTGGACATCAGGCCCTAGGTTTGCTCCTCTAACCAAGGGCAGAAATGGAAAACAAAGTTGCAGCTACTTGACTTGAAAAAATCTGGATCGTGCTAAAGCTCTATCCAGTAGCATTGGAAATGTACCTGCTGCTTGTTCTGCTGCGTCCTGGCAGGTTTTTTTCCCCTAATACTGCAAATTGTGCTGGCAGATATCCACTTTGATACTTCAAAACCGGGAGCAACTCCCAGCTCACCAAGGAACAAAAGCTGCCACAGTATCTCTATAAATATACCCAACAAGTGGATCCTACTGGGTCCTGCCTTTTTTCCCACTGACGACAGCATAATGTGGTTAGATAAACAGAAGTGCTAGCTTTGTAGAATTCACCGATTAGAGATAAAATGCAATTTACAGATGGGTTGTCAAGATGCAGTAAGATTCAGGTGGGTTTTTTTCTTGTTCTCTGTCTTGATGCTGCAACATCACTGTGGTTTTGTTCTCCTTGGCAATGCTGAGGTGGCTGACTGTGTCCTCTGTTTAGACAGGGGATGTCAGGTGAGAACTAGAAAAATCTGTCTGGCGCAACCAGTTACCGCTTGCAGGATGAAACACTTTTCTTTCTTAATGCAGAATAGCTATGCTATGACACAACGTAATACAATTATTTTTTTTTCTCTCTCCATTGCTTTCATGCATTCTCCTAAGCCACGGAGTGAAAGAGTTGAAGGCAGGTTTAGCAAATATTGTGCCCGGGGCTTTGTTTGGTGTGTGCTTTTGGTTTTGTTTGGGGCTTGGGGGTGGGAGGGTGCAGACGTACTGGAACACACTGGGATTGTTTTGCTGCTCCACAGGCAGAAAAACCTATTTGCTACTCTCACAACGAAATTTAAGAAAGCATGGCCAAAAAATGGGTTCCGACACTAGTTCTCAGTTGTAGAGAGTAATTACAGTAGGATGCATGAGAAGTCAGGATGTAATACTGCAGGAAAAACGACTCCTTTATTTTCTGAATATAAGAATTTGATGGTTTGACCGTAAAATTTGGTAGATATGATAAAATCCAGGTTTTTAGTATGCTTTTATGTTGGGATATGTTGAACTCCTGGTGGTAACGACGGCTGCAGAATTATGAGCAGTTACTCTTGTCTGTTTTTATATAGTTTGGAAATTGAGGTCAAATTAGCAAAACACAGATAAATAAATACTCTGTTCTGTTGCTCCCTGTCTTCCACCCCCGCCACCATGTGCAGCAAATGGTCTGATGTGCTTTCTTCCAGAAGACAGCAAATGCTTGGTTTCCTTAAAATACAACGCCACATATGTGATCAGTGGAACTACTGATCTTTCCATCACTGTAAAAGCTACACCATCTATCCAATAGCGTGTACAGTGTGTATCTGCTGGATATTAGATTTCTGTAAAGGCTGAAGTGTTTATTTACTCCTTTATCTTCACCACCACCACCACCAGGCCCCTGGCTTTGGAAAAAATGCTTTCTAGAATCCCAACTGGAAAGTGCATATCTGGTACATCTTCTCAGCCAATAACTTCAGATCAATTTTAAGTATGAAATCTGGGTTAGAGGCCAGTGACAGAACAGAAATCATTACAAAATAAATTAGCAAATTCACCAGTGTAAAAGCAAATGCTACATTCCAATCCCTAAATGTGCTGTTAATCAGGAAGCAGGAGGAGCACAGGCAATCATTTCTGGAGATATTTTTGTCTTTTATGATAGCAAAAAATAACCTCATGCTACTAGTAAAACAGCTGGTTTTTTGTCTGCTTAATATTTAAGACTAATAACTCAAAACACTTTCAGAGATAAAAAGCAGAAACACTACTTTACTGCAAATGAACATTTATAGCACACAGAAGAGGCAGCTGCCATGGAGGCCCTAGTCATTTACTAAATCTTTGGCACTTGATCCAAGTATTGCCATGAAACTGGGAGCAAGAACAAGCCCTAGATTTGGCATGTTTTTTAAAAACTTGATTGTTTTTATCACTGTAGTTAAACCTCTCATGTAAGTAAATCCTCTTTGTTTCTCAGCTTGTCCAGGAGTTCAATACCCAGGTGGCTCTGTATCGGGAGCTGGTCATTTCCATCGGGGATGTCTCAGTCACCTGTCCATCTCTGCATGCGGAAATGCACAAAACTCGAACCCGAGGATGTGAGATGGCCCATCAGGCTCATCAAAAACTAGCAGCAATTTCTGGGTAGGAGTCTACTTATGTTTAATTAAAGCTGTACTCATATGCACATCTTTGCTAAGTGGTACATTATGGAAACTTTCCGTAAAAGCATTAACTTGTTTTTCTGTTTTAGGCATAGAGGTGTGTGACCACAAATTCTACAGAGAGTTCATGCCCTTGTAGTAGTGAAATTTTGGGTCAAATCCTGGTCCCCTTACCAAGATGGTATCGCACTGATTTCACTGGGTGCTTTTATGTAAGATGAACAGGATTTTACTCGGTATCACTAAACAACCTAAAAAGATGAAGGGAGAAGGCTTGCCTTTCAAGGGTGAAACAGCAATAGCTTTCTGGACAGTCCTTTGGTTTACCTAACCGAACAGCTACAATTAGCTCAACTCAGATAGAGACTTAAAAAAATCAGAAAGAAAAAAAAATCAGGTGAAATTGACATCAGGGTGGGGAATAAAAATATTATTGTGAAAACTCATGTTTATATTCTGCAAATTTAAAATCCTTGTTTGTGTTGCAATGAGGATTGAAGCTTTGCCAGCATATTAATTTAGTCTTTGATGGATTTAGTGTATTACATTACTTACATTCCTATCCATGGTGACAGAATGCATCATCACATACTTGAGACTGCCTCAGTACAAGGTAAAACAGGACAAATAGCTGTATCTTACAAAAACATCAATTCATGCTGCTTACACAAAGTCTAATTTTTTGTGGGTTCTTCCCAGTGTGGTAACTGGGACATTTATATTAACACATGTACCTCCTGGCTCCCATCTCTGACCACACTTTGTCAGAACTTTCTGCACCTGCCTTACCCAACATCAACCATTGTGTACCACTGGAAGAAAGCTTTCTTGCTTTGTAGCTCTGCCTAATCCTTGTTGAAGTCCTTCCATCACTGCAATGTGAATGAGAAATCTGTCATAGCTTTACGAGCCTGAGCAGAAGAAAACACCCAGTTGGTCATTTTAGCAGAACTGTGAACATTTTCAGCTGTGATTTAAGTTGATACTACAAGCTGTGATTTGTTCCTCGAACTACTATAGGCTTTTAAGTTTTCCTATGAGAATTTAAAACCACCCAAAAGATACTGTTCTTAACCAGTGTATGCTACCTCAACACTGTAGCACTGAAAATGTGGAAGCAAACAGTTGTGAAATGGATTTTGCATATTTTCAGACTCAAAAGAGAGACTAATACAAAGCAAAAGAACATATCTGAATAGCAAAACCTTAATTGGATTCCCTTCCCCCTTCCCCCCCAATAAAGAAACCCATCAATACATGCTCATTTATAGATATGGAGTATTTTTAAGCAATCATTTCACAGTTGGGAGTCTGTCATATACACAAAGATGTCCTGAAGGTTGTGCAGTTGCTGCGAGATTGACATTTAGCTAATCTAAAACTGTTTTAAATAACTGTGATAATAATGTGATATCCATAACAACTGCTAGGTGTTAGAAACCCTCTGGAAATTACTTGTTTGGTTTGACAGACATTTTACAAGATGTGCTTCACATCCTCACCCTCCTACAGCTGAGGAAAGCCATATGAGCCAGCTTAGCTTGTTTGGTGTATCTGTGAGGAAAGATGTAAGATGAAGGTGCAGCAAGAATTCTGCATGGAAAAGAAACAGAACGAGAGGAGTGATAAAGAGTCTCAGAGGTTCAGTCTAATTCAGCAGGATGAGCGATGTAGTGGATATGGCATAGGATCTAGAATGGCAACCTCATTTAGTAGGGGAGAAAAGTATCAGGAAGAAAAATATTTAGGGACAAGAATGTGTTAAATCATCCTCAGTATTAAATAGTCAGGAGGATAGTGTATTGCTCAGAAACTGCTGGTAATCAGCAGATGGCACAAAAGCTCATTTACTTCACTGCTTTAGTTCAAAATGCACATCACTGCACTCTGCAAACGAACTTCTGGGTAACACAACCAATCCTGTCTTCCAAAGCTTGTTAAGGAAAGCCCGTTGCTTTCCCACTCAGAGAGAATAATAGCAATTACCTAATTACATTACTAGACTATAAATTCATTACATACTAACATTCTATTAGTTAAGGTCATCAGTAATCTCAGTTAGTCTCTTCAGTGACCTGAGTTGTTACAAGGCACTGAGTTTCTTTCAAGATGTTGACATCACTGTCTAGGACAACATTAAGTTCATTAATCTTGTTTGTGCTTATGTCTTCCTTGGAAAATTAGCAGACAGCTTCACTTTATGCTTCCTGTTTGAATACATCAGCATTTGAGACTCTTAGACACACTCCTGGCTCAGGCAACTAGAAAAGGCACCTACTTCCCTTTCCTAAATCCCCTATTCAACAAGATTAGGGAAGGTGCAAAGACTTGGAAGGAAAGAAACAGGAACAGATCCACTAGCACTAAGAAAGGCAGATCTGGGAGAAACCTTGGGAATTGTGAGAGGGGAAAGAAATGCTGAGATGGAGAGAATGCATTAGGAACTGAACAGGATAGAAGTCATGAGGAAGAAAAAACTTTCATCATGTCAGTTCTGGAATATTAGACATCAGAGCAGGATTTCTCTAAATATGAAGATCTACTCAGAAAATTCTGAGGATGAATAATGACATCTTTAAACTGTGATGTGTTTAAAAACATTACAGGTCAATTTAAATAAAATATTGAGAAAGGAAACTTCAAATTCAATCTCCTAGCTTCATTGTGCTTCATAGCTACCACATCCTGTTCTTAACTTGCTCTCTCATGTATTTTTCTTGTAAAAATTTTATCAAAGAGTAGATGTGTGCCTGAGTATGCCAACACTATCATGGCTTTCAGGCAATAGAGTAGAAATAAAAGTAAAATTTAAATATTCCAATTCTGTGTGACAATCCTTTAGGAATGCAAGTCAAAGTAAACTCTCCTTTCAGTGTTGGTTTTCTCAAGACTTCATGTCAATTTCTGCTCACCACACTCGTACTAAAAATTCATAGTGATTTTTAATGAACTGTCTTCTGAGAAAAGTGATTAAGGCTTGGTCCTTTCATCGCATTTTTTCTTCCTGTACCAATATATCAGAAATTAAATGCACACGCTTGCAATGCCAGGTGTCATGGTCAAAACCAGAGAAAGTAAAGCAGGAAGAAAATGAGTCAGCATATTTTTTTTTTTCCAAAGGAAAAGAAAGGAAAAAATACTTGTAACAATATTTACAGATCAATGTTTGGAAGAATCACCATAAAAACTGGTGATATTTTAGAAGTCATCAAATACAGAGCCAGCTTTGTAGGTGAAATCCACTAAGTCTGGGTTGTAAATGGAAAGATAACTCGGAACTGTATTTTAATATACAGGTCTGCACAACTGTGTACACACTTCTGCCAATGTCCCCTTCATATTCTCAAGCACTTGATATGCTTACATAATACAAGTACTTCTCTGCATTTGGCACACTGAAACCCAAACTGGCAGTGTCTCTGTAACAGTCTGATATATATGTTGACACTGCCTTTTTTTTTTTTTCTTGTAAATAAAACAGAGCTGTATGAGGAGCTCAGGAGTATGTGGAAATGAACACATCTTTGGAACTGGTTCTCCTCTTTTGTTCAGACCAATGTTGCAAAGTCATGAATCTAATGATGAATAAACTAATGCACCAGTACAGACAACCACATGGAAAGCAACTTTGCAAAAAAAGGACCCAGAGGCTTCTGGCGAGCGCTAAGTCGAACGTAAACCAGCAGTGTACCCGTGTGGCAAAGAGGACCAACAGCCTCCTGTGCTACATTAGGAAGTGTTACCAGTAAGCTCAGGGTGTTGGTCCTTCCTTTCCACTCATGGCTGTTGAGGCCGTATCTGGAGCACTTTCAATTCTGGGCTCCAATTCTGGACTCCCTAGTAGAGAAGAGAAAGGGACATACTGGAGCAAGTCTAGTCAATGGACATGAAGTTGATTTAGAGCATGCAACATCTGACATACAAGAGGATCCCAGGGATAGACCTGAGCTTGATTAGTTTGGAGAAGAGAAGGCTTGGAAGGGGATCTCATCAATATGTATAAAAAATTCCTGATGGGATAGTGTAAAGAAGACACAGACATACCACCATACTCAGTGGTATCCAGTGACAGCAGGCAGCAGGCACAAATTGAAATACAGAATATTGATTTAAACATTTGTAAAAACCCTTTTTTACTGCAAGGTTGGTGGAATTTTGGAACATACACCCCAAGAGGTTGTGGAGTCTCCATCCTTAGCAACCTGCTCTCACTGACACAGCTTTGACGAGAAGAGTTGGACAAGGCTATGTTGGATGTCCCTTCCAGCTTGTCACAGAAATCAATTTAAATCTCCTGATTCGGAAAATTCCAAGATAAACTTTCCTTATTTGGCATTGAGGTGCATCTGTTACTTTTATAAAACAGTTGTTCATGTAACTTCCCCTGAGTCCAAGAAAAGTTAAGGAAGTAGACCTAAAAATCTCATCCTGATGGCATTTGCACAAAAATGCTACCATAGTGTTGCCTTAAGTATGTAGTTTTAGTTAATTTCTACTTTTGTTTTCCTTTGCAATCTACAGTAGATTTAACAAGAAATAGAAGGTAATTTCTCAGACCTACATAATATTAGATCAGTTCATAAGCTTCTGTTAAAATGTTCTATTGGCACCCAATTGTGGACAAAGTTTTATTAAAATGTCTGAGTTTTCCGCAAATCATGACACTTTAAAATTATTATCTGCTTTCTAAAGCACACAAGCAGACAAAAAAAAGACTGCCATAAAGTATTTCACATATTAAAAGGAAAGGAGACTTCAGGTTTATAACTTAATGAAAACTGCATTAAGACAGACATATTAGAGACCAAACTGTTTAACTTAAGATGTTAAATAAAGCACTGCTGGTAGGCGTTATAGCTGAGCAGAAACAAAACATAGCAGCACTTAGCTTGACAGGGAAGAATTTTTAAAATCATGAATCAAGAGCAAGGTAATGCCAGCAACAAACTAGAACTCTGACCAAGCTAGATACCAGTCAAGCAGCATGTGTGGAGATCTCTGCCCTCCCTAGATGTCTTTACAATCACTGCCGTTGTACTCCTCCAACTATGTCCAAGGTGGGGAGTGTGATATTAATGTGGATCCCTAGAGCTCTGAATTACAGGCACTGCCCATGTATCCTACCTCAGCTACAGTCAGCATTGTTTCAACCGCCAGATTAAAGTTAAGAATACGGTAAGTGCTTCAGGGAGGTCACACCACAGAAACCAGAATGTGGCCCAGTGAGACTATAATTAAATATTAAAAATAATGTCAATATGCACTGCAAGAATCAATACTGTTAAATGTGATAATGCTCCCTGAATTCATATGGTGGGGGGTCTTTTACCCTAATATTGCAGATATTTAAAATAAGACCTTAAAAATCCTCTGAAGTACAAAACTATGAGATTCTCCCTTTCTGAAAAAAGTTAGAAATATAAAAATTCCCATTTTGCGCTCACAGGTGTATACTGAAATAATCTCAGTAACTTTCTCCAATCTGGCAGGCCAGATCTCACAGTTCTTACAAGTACTGAAAAGTACCTTACTCAGCCAGTTGTCCTGATGACTTAACTGGGAATGTACAAAATGAGAAGAGGCAGAGAGATCTTTGTCTCTCTCCAAAGAAGAGCTTTCAGGTTCTACAGCAAGTTCATTTCTGACAATGCTTACATATAAAATCTCATTTCCCCATAACCTTTATATTCAGCTTCCATAAACATTTACTGTAACTTTCTTAAATGTTTACAATTTTCTTGTGATTTTGAGCATATCAAATTCTAGGGGAAAATTCTGACTGTGTTTGTTCTGCTTTGTGAGGAATATCTTTACTGATTTCTCAGTCATGAAGCGACTCCAGACTTAGTACTGTGTATCAAGAGACTGTTCCGGTGATTGCACCAGTTTCAATGACTCAAACCCCATTTTTGACAAACGGGAAATGGTCTAACTGAGAATGTTTTGGGAAGCTCAGATATGAATATTTTATAAACATGCTCTTTATGGACAAATTAGCACGATAGTGCAGTATGTATACTATAGCTTACTCCTTTCTCAGTAGGGTAAGATGCGCATACAGTGATCTCACTAGGTTCCTCTGCAAAATTAAATATATTATAGAGGCCTAGATTAATTAGAGAGCTGATCAATCACCAACAGCATGAAGTTTGACACAGGTAAGTGCTGGACCCTACACCTGGGAAGGGGCAACCATGGCTGCACGTACAGACTGGGGGATCAGATGCTGAGCCATGCTGAGAGGGATTTGGGGGTCTTGGTTGACAGCAAATNGATTGTCCCACTCTGCACCATGCTGGTGCTGCCTCACCATGTGTACTGAGTGTAGTTTTGGGCACCACAGTACAAAAGGGACACAAAAATATTGGAGCGTGTCCAAAGGATGTGTCCAGAGGAGGATGGTGAGGGATCTGGAGGGGAAGTCCCTTGATTGAAGTCCCTTGGTTTGTTCAGCCTGAAGAAAAAGAGGCTGAGGGGAGATCTCATTGGGGTCTATGGCTTCCTGTAGAGGGGGAGCAAAGAAACAGGTGCTGATCTCCTCTCTTTGGTGACCAGAGATAGAACCCAAGGGAGTTGAGACAGAGGAGGTTTAGGTTGGATATTAGGAAGAGGTTCTTCACTGAGAGGGTAGTCAGGCACTGGAACAGGGTCCCCAGGGAAGTGGTCACAACACCCAGCTTGACTGAGGTCAGGAAGCATCTGGACAGTGCACTGAGTCACATGCTCTGACTTGGCTGGTCCTGTGTGGAGCCAGGTGTTGGACTTGATGATCCTTGTGGGTCCCTTTCAACTCAGGATACTCTGTGATTCAATGATAAAAGCCATGTGCGTCTGAAATGGAGGAAAGGGACACTTAAAAGCTAAGATCACTTTATGTGGAACTGAGTTGTAGTGCGTTCTGTTGAGAATAAAATCTGTTTACTCAGTTTAAGTTGCAAGTAGAAAAAACATTTAATTCAGATACCTCAAGTTCTAATAGGTGAATTCAGAAAGCAAATAATGGAGGAGAAAACAAGGTTACTTACTAGAGCTAGAGTTCTCAAAATAGCTAACCTTTACAGACTCACTTTTCTTTTGTACCTTTGTCTTTAGAAGTGTGCTGTAATAGGCAGTTGGGACTTGAAAATACAAGGTATTAATATCTCCCTTTATAGATCTGTCTTTCATAACTGGAAGGCAGATATAGTAAAGGGCAAACTTACCTAAAATTTAATTCAGCATTTACTTCTCTATGTCCAAAACAGCAATTCTTGAAAGTGTGAAAGTTCCACATCTGCAGTAATACTGCTTAACTTTGTTTTGACAAAGTGGAAGAACTTAGCACCTTGTTTAATGGTAAACCTTATTAGCAGTCACAATATTCTGCCTGCTGGTTCCTTCCCTGCAATTACCTCACAGTTTCAAGTCATGTCATGGAGGAAAAGCTATGTTCCTCTATGCCTCCCAGAGAGAATATGGCTATTGTGGTGATTCCTTGAACATGGGACAGAATCTGTGGCTCCTGGGCTGGGACGCAGTTTCTCCTGTGTTAGAAGACCTTTCAGAAGAGGCAGGTTTACCTGTCTGGCCTACCCAGCACATGCAGCCCTTGAGTTGTCTTGGCAGTGACAGTGCTGCTCTGGAAAGTGGTATGAATGTGAGAAGAAAGGGCCAAGTAAGTGACTGACAAAGATCATGTCCACCCAACCTTTAGCTCCCGCTTTCCTCTGACTGTAATCAGGGCATTTCTCTCGGATGTAGGTACAGGTGGTCTAGAAATTTAAGTTGACTCAGCTTCAGCTTTGTTTTAAAAGAAGGTGGTGTGTGCATTCTATACCTTCAGCCTGGTCAACTGTGAATTGTTCGAGACAGGCGTTTGGTCTAGGGTTGGAGTAGTCTCTAGACAGGGTTGTTCGGCTTCCATTTTTACATGCCTTCTGCATTCAACACCCCATTCTGGCTCCAAAACTCCAGCTTGGAACAGGGTATGAAAAAATAAGGTGTTGCTCTGTTCTAAGCCCTTCACTGGAATGCTGGGAATGCTGCTCTCTGTTACGCATGAGCAGCAGTTCCACTGCAGTTAGCTTCCGTGGGGTTTGATTCTCTAAATCTAACTTGGGAATAATGGACTATTCCAGCCACACTCCTGTTTTAAGCTGTACAAACCTTTTACATCACAAATTGAAGTGAGGGAAAACATGTAGCTAAAGAGATCTGGAGACTGAGTAACATTGCCAGGGTTCCCTTAGAAATGCTGCAGCATCAGAGCTGACCTTGTTCAGACAATGGAATGTTTCTGGAAGCATTCCCTAACTTCATGCCCTTCTCTTGCCCCATTTTGTTGTTCCTTCAGACTACCTGCTATCCCTGTTGGACAAAAAAAAGCTTTTCAGATGTCTTCTATGAAGGCAATTTTCTTAGGGAGTAATCAGCAAGAGGATCCAGCTGTTAGGTAGATCTATAGAGGCAGGAAATGGGAATTTTGAAAAGCCTGCAAAACTTAAGGATTGAGTCTTTTTTTGAAGGTTACTCTTACCTTTGCTTCACTCCAAATTATCTCATCCCCCCCCTCTCCTTTGTCATCCCTTTTTGCCCTTGTAGCTCATCTCCAAGTAGTAGTGAAATTAAGATCAAATTTGCTGCTGTTACATTAACTATTTGGAAACTTCTCAGGTCAGAGACCTGAATGCACTTGCAGCAAGCCCCCTGACATCTACTTACCTTTAGATCTGTGATATTCCTGCAATAAACATGATTAACAAAAATAATGAATGTTCTGTATATTTAAATTTGTTGTTTTTGGAAAAGACTTGAAAATTTTTCATTGAAGCTCTGACTGATGTTTTAGGTTAATCACTAATATATGTAGCAGTACTTGCTGTCTCTGAAAAATACTGTGTATATTGTTTAATGCTTTTACTTAATATTTCAGCATTTCATTAAAAGGCATAATACTCATATTTCTATTATTGCTATAGTGTTTATTAAATAAACCATGTGAAGATTACATCTATTCCTAAATTTTTCCTTTAAAATTTTATATTAAATGTCAATTTGTTGGAATGCCATTTCCTCACAACATAACCTGCATAACCTCACAATACTCTTGTAATCCTCCTGAGTTGGGCATTAGAAAAAGACTTCAACATGGGCTCTTATAATTCCACTTACACTGGGTTCTTAGAATTCCGTGTATACAGGGTTCTTAGAATTCCACTTCTACTGAGGTTTCTTCTGATTTTTTAACTCTATTTTTACATTTTGGAGTGAAATTTTCCTGTTAGCAGAAGTATTTCTACTAATTCTCAGTAGTTCTCAACATTCTGAAAAACACTTTTCTCTAACTAGAAAAAAAAATTTGATTCTCTTCCCCTCACTGAAATCAGCCAGTGCAGTTGCTAAGTCGACTGTACAGGACCATGCAAACAAATGCATGTCCTTCACAGGACCCATGTCCTGTCATGCACCTTCAAGTGCTAGACTTCCTGCTGAGTCATCTAAGGAAACACTTCATATTTATCATGAACTTTGGTGCATGAAGGTTTGTTTTCCTAAGATTTTGAGAACCAAGCAAAGGGTAACTGCTGTCAACAGCACCATCAGTAACTTGCAAGATCAGTCTCCATGCAAGGGAGACTGTTTAGATCTGTCAGGCTTACACAGGGCAAATTCCAGCCAAATCTAATTTTACTACAAGGTGTGCAAAATCTGTTCTAATTTTTCTAATTGCTTTATAGTTCTGTTTCATAACAATTCATTTTTTGAAACCATTATCTGGGCATTGATGTCTCGTCAGAACAAAGCAATAAATTAAGCATTCTTTAATCAGGAACCCTTCCAGTACTGTCAATTAAATGATGTTTAAATTCATGTTTTAAATTTAAAGATATACTGAAGTGCTGTCTATTATTGAATACTACTTCTCTCTGCTGAATACATTTGCAGATCTACATTTAGACTTTCTATGTAATAACAGTAAGAGAAGTTATTTGTAGATTAACAATTATTCACAATACTTCTTCCTCTTCTGTCTTACATTCCATTTCTTACCTTGCTATTCTTATCTTCCATGTGACTACTTTTTGCACGAACATTTCCTGTCAGCATAGTCTTCTGGCATAAGAATTCAAATACTGTCATATTACATTACATTATGTGCTCAAATTTGTTGAAGAGGGTGCTTTCCCATTACAGAAGAAAACAAGTTTTCATTTATTGGGTGAGCAAAGAGAAGCTGTCACTGTGTATGTCTGTCTATCATGGTAAGACAGATCAGTGCAAATATACTGCTGGTAGAGTTGGCAGCATGACAAATGGTTAAGTGGCAAAATATTTAAAAGTGCCTTGTTTATACAGCAGCCTCTAATTATTTCCGTGAGTTCTGGAGTTGTTATTGTAGAGAAGCAGAGCCATCCACCCATACACATTAACAGCCCCTTCCAAAAAAGAAACCAACACTAAGAAGACAGAGATGGGTACTTCGGGATAGCGTGACAACTGCAGCCATAGCCCTTGGCAATGTGAGGCCATGTGCTGAGGAAGCAGCCCCATCATACAGGTCGAAAAACACCCAGGCCCCAAAGTTGAAGGCACTGCAAAGTCTTCATTTGTTTTAGCTGCAGACCTACACAAAGTAGTGTGTGTACAGCTTTGCTATTCATTTTACATCACGCAATACAGGGAAACGAGTGGTATGTGCAGCTGCTAATACAAGATACTGGATGCTCAGAGAAGACTTTCTGGAGTCATCCTTGCTTCCCAAGCAGAAACAGACATTTCAGAGAGAGAAAAAAAATCATAACAGAAGTAAAGTAGAGACTAGAGTAGGATTCAAATATTTGAAGTGAAAAAAATTGCAAAATTCTTAATGCTAAAATACTGCTTCCTGACCACATTTTAGCAACAGATGGTTTTAAAAATTTCTTTCTTCATATACGAATTTAAACATTTCAGGAAGCTAATCTGTATCTTTTTTCTCTCTTTTTTTTTTTTTTTTGACATATTCAAGTTTTCTCACAGTCTGTCAGCTGTGATTTTTAACTACTCATACGGATTAGATCTGTGAAATATTTGGTGGGGCTATGAAAGATACTTCTACTGACTTTATTCCACAATTTCTTTTTCTCTTGGAATACTTTAAAATTGAATTTTTGGCTATTTGTTCTTTTAAAAAAATTTAAAAATACTCCAAGGTATAAGAATGATCTATTCAAACCACTTCTAGTGTTTGATACATCCAGAATCCCAAGTACTAACTTATTCTAAGCCAACTTAATAATGATCTGTTTGGAGGACTGTTTTCCTTCTAGTTCAGAATTGTGGCAGTCACATCATCTGTCGAGGT
>VZTU01005941.1:42766-68846 GCA_013400835.1 Zapornia atra | reverse complement strand
CTTGAGGCCCCTTCTAACCCCTATGATTGTATGATTTTCCAGGATTTTGATATCTGTGTTAGGATTTCATTATATTCTTTCAGGTATATTTTACTGTTTGATAAGCAATCTGCATTCTATCTACTTTGGAAGTTGAAAGGGTAGAATTAGAACAGCTTTCTTTAAATTCTTTAACAGGATTTCCCTTCTCTGCTTTCTCCTTGTGGGACTTCAACTGTAGAAGTTGTAATGCCCAAAAGATTGAGGAAGGAAAGAAATGCTTGGAATAGTTATTCATGAGTGTGGTGGTTTGACCCTGACTGGAGGCCAGACACCCACCAAAGTTGCTCTATCACTCCCCTTTTCAGTTGGACAGGAGAGAGAACATATATACTGAGAGGCTTAGGAGTTCAGATAAGACAGGCAGAGATCTTTCCACAATCAGTGTCACGGGCAAAACAGACATCACAGAATAAAGGAAACAATCTAATTTATTACACTACTCTACACACCCAGTGAAACCAAAGTTGGATAATGAGAAGTGCAATCAGATCTTAAAGCACCTTCCCCCCACCCCTCCCTTCTTAGCAGACTTCACTTTAATAATTTCTCTCCCTTCTCCTCCCCCTCCATTGTGGCACAGGAAAGGGTAGGAACTGGGGGAATGGGAGTTTCAGTTCCTCACGAGTTGTTTTCCTTCTTAGGTGAGGAGGACAGCCCCCCCCTTCTCCACCAAAACCCAGCCACTCAAAACTACAAGAATAAGTTGGTGTATGTAGACTGTATATGTAGGGTTCTTACCCTTCCCAGTCAATATATCTGACAGGCTCCAAACAGAATATGTCACTTTCTAATGTTTAGAAACTATGGTTAATCCTTTTGAAGTCTCTCACCCTTTTTGACCAAAGAAAATGATAAAGCAGGTCTTACAGTGAGTTGCCTGAACATTTTATAATACCTTAATGTAGATTTGAACAGAGTCAAGCAAACAGGAGTTATGAAATCAAAAGACGTTGACAAAGAAAGAAGTGCAAATTTGTAAATACCACTTTATCTTCTCTGAGTTTATGAACAAGGTCTGTTAGGTTTCATTTTTATGCAGAGGAAGGCTGCAAATAATGGAGACCCACAAGTGAAGTACTTTGATTTGTGCTTCTGAATGCCAATTTTATTGTAAGTAGAATTCAATAGCATATCTTTTAGCCACCTCAAACTATGTAAGGCAACTCAGTAAGTAAGTTTTGATGGTACATATGGTTTTAAAAAAAATCAAATTAAGCCTGTATATAAATTATCTCCTCCAAGAAGAATTCTACCAGAGTTGGGGAAAAATGAAAAGAAGCATTATGCAGTTTCAAATCTGGTTTTTTTGGGATTTAGTTGCTGGAATACAATGATGTCTAGCTTATGTTTGAGGAGACCTTAGGTATATGGTTTATATCAATACACGAGCATGTGGAGTAATCAACAGTGATGGAGACTAATTCCAGTGGAAGGGATAATTCATAGTGCAAGATGTACTGTTTCATCCAAGCAGCCTATTTGGCTAATAACTCCATGACCTTTTTTCCAATTTCACACAATTCTAGTGTGAATTATAGCAAAAATAATAATGCTGATCAAATTTACATGATGAAAATCCCCAATTCATGAGATTATTGCCTTTTTCATAGAAGTGATTTGAATAAGCAAGATGACCAGAAAATCCTTTCACTTATTCCAGATACCTCTTCAGTTTCAGTGGGAAAATACTGGAATAGTGCAGGTTATTTACACCGGTATTATCTGGGCATTTTGTGAAGTGAGGACTTTGTTGTTTCTGGAGGTAGAACTAACAAAGCCTGTCTTCTGAAAATCAATAAAGAGTGGAAGAACAGAGAAAATAAATATGCATAAGCAAGGTCTTGTCTAGTCATATATGGCCCTTCATATAAAAACTATCAGATTAAATTTTTATTTGTTTTTTGGGCTGATTTTTTAAAAACATTTTTTGAAGATTCAAAAGCTGACTAAGAAATGATCATATTGATGAACAACATGCTGATTTTATCATATTAAAGTAAATGAGGCTTCTGTAACTAAGAATTAGATCTCACCGTTTCCTTAACTGAATGTGTTATATATGAATTTGCCTGTCACCACTAAGTTCTAAAAGAAACTTTTAATCTTAAAATTTAGTTAAAAACATAACAATGTTATGCATTGATTATGTTTTTTTAGTTGGTTTGTTTTGTTGTTGGTTTTTTTTTTAATTTGGCCAACTGTTGCAAAGTAGTCTGAAGCTCAAACAGTGCTAGAAAATATACGCTGGAAATGCTTGTTCCTGTCTGAAATATCTTCAGCTCAGAAAGTACCATATGCCTCAGTTAACTAAATAAGATATGTCATTAAGATGCTATTTGAGGAAATCAAAATTAATCACTCTTCATATTATCTTAAGTATCCTTTTCTATGTTATATTTATATATTCATATTCTCTCTCATTTCCCTGTTACAGAGTAAATGAATATTAATTTCTAAACACTGGTTATAGTAATCAAAAGGCTTTTGAGTGAATAGGTCTTGTGCTCTGCTGGAAAACCTGTCAAACTTTGTATGAAGAAGTTCTGAGTTCATAGGAATATTGAGGTGAGTTGTCTTTGCTCTAACATCTCTACTGCTGAAACTTTGAGAAACTTCAGTATTTTCAACTAAGGTTGTATTACTAATGTCTTCTATTTGGAACTATATGTGGAAGCTAACACTGAGTTCTTTTTCTGTGTAGCCCTTGTATAAAATATTTCATAATAAACCTGTACTGTAGGTGAAAGCACGGGTGACCTTATAAAAAATGAGTAATACTCCACTGCCTATTGGATATCTCAGGACATATCTGATTTTCCTCCTTTTCCCCAGCACTGACAAAGCATAAGTCAGTGTCTTTGATGCAATTTTATTCAAAGAGCTTCAGCTCTTCTTAAGTGTATATGTTTAAGTAGGAACTATGAAGATGTGAGAGACATAATTGAATTGAAAAAGGAATGAAATTATATTCAACAAGGGCAAGTGTGGAGTCCTGCACCTAGAGAGGAATAACCCCATGTACAGGTTAGGAGTTGACCTCCATGCTGCAGAGAAGGACACAGGAATCCTGGTGGACAATTAATTACCCACAAACCAGCTTGTGCTTTTGTGGCTAAGAAGGCAAATCGTATCCTGGGGTGGGTCAAGAAGAGTGTGGCCAGCAGGTGAAGGAGGTTATCCTGCCCTGCTACTCTGCCCTGGTGAGGCCACATCTGGACTGTGTCCAGTTCTGGGCCTCCCAGTTCCAGAAAGACATTCCAGAAGAGGTCTACAAGAATTATCAGGGGGCTGGAGCAACTCTTTTATGAGGAAAGTCTGAGAGAGCTTGAACTGTATAGCCTGGAGAAGACAGAGGAGATCTCACCAATACTTATAAACATCTAAAGGGCAGGTGTCAAAAGGATGGGGCCAGACTCTCTTGAGTGGTGCTCAGCAACGGGACAAGGGGCAAGAGGCACAAACTGAAACGCAGGAGTTTCCATCTGAATATGAGAAAAGATGTCTTCACTTAGAGGGTCACAGAGCACTGGAAGTGGTGGCCAAGGGATGTCGTGGAGTCTCCTTCTCTGCACAGGATCATGGTTAGGTGGGCTTAGAATATCTCCAACCTGCTCTATGTGATCCTGCTTTAGCAGGGGGGTTGTACTTAGATGATATCCAGAGGTCTCTTTCAATCCCTACCATTCTGTGACTCTGAACTTTTGATGTTTTTATTTCTGCACTTGGAATCATTGATGGAATTGTGTGGCAATTCCACTGTCTTGAAAAATGCAGTCATTTTGGGAAAAACATAGCTAATTGTCTGTGTGGTCTGGGAGATCTGGTAGAAGTCTTTTTTTTTTTTTTTGCTACATCAGGAACATTTTTTGAATCTCAGTTGAGTAAGCTGAGTGAAACGTGATTCTGAATGTTGGTTTCACACATCAGACCAGTGGTCTTGTGACCACAATACAGCACAGGAATCCATTTAGCATCACTTTTATCAGCAACTGATCTATTTTAGCTAAATTTTGTATTTTCCCATGTTTTAGTGTCAACTTTGCTCCTGAAAAATTTTCCTGAAAGAGTTCCTAAAGTTCATTGTATTAAAGTGATCCAGGAGTCTATCCCTAGCACTTAGACAAATGTTAAGAGAGTCTTTCTACAGCTCTTCACTGCACAGTGAAACATGTGCTCTGTTGATGCAAACGGGGTTAAAAAACAGAAGATAAAATGGGAGTGATACATACAGATGGAGATGAGGATCAGAAACCCCAAAATATTGCTAAACATTTGAAGGTGTTGCGTAGATAACATCCACTTTCTTCTACAAGTGGCTGAAATAACTTACATTTTACATTTTATGTTCTGAACGAGGAAGCTGTGTTGAACACATTCCCATTGCAGTCATCCTCAACTGAGTAAGTGCAATAGAGAAAGACATGTGCCTGAAATCATACCTCATGTTGGCAATTCTCTACTACGTCAACCATCAGTAATTCTTATTTTTCAATTATACTAGGTTACAAAGGAAAAAACTGTAGTCTAGGATGGTAAAAAGGCCAAAGCAAATTTAAAAAAGAAATCACAAAAACAGAGATTTCTGGAAGTGTGACTATAAACTCTTTAAAAAATTACATGATTTACAGTAGGCAGTGTAAGTAGGCCAACAGGGACAAAGCTGCACATATGATTTTGTTTGGCTTTGTCATCTGCTAAGAAGAAAGCATCCATTAAAAAGTGAAGGTACACCCTTTGTCCAAGTGCTACTATATTTAGTTGCCCTGCAAGTACTGTTCATATGATGGTAAGTAAACTTAATTTGTGTTTGGCTTTTATTCATTGTACCTTAGGTGATTTGTCTTTGCAAACTTCCACTTAAAGTAATCCTTTCAAAACAATTTAAATTATGACTTCAAGTACTGCTAAAGTTTTATGGAATTTATTGATGCATAGAACTGACAATATAAATATTTCAGAAGGGAAGCTGCAGCAACAGTCACTTCCACTTCCAAACTTCTCATTTTCTTTCTGTCTAGCACACCTTAAGCCTCTATTCTGCCTGAGGTGGAGGGTAGGATTGTTTGGTTATTTCCCCCAAATTTGAAAATATCATGGGTCACTAATTCCCAGGAAGGAAAAAAAACCCCAAAACAAAAAAACAAACTCCCAAGCCTCACAATAACTTAAAATCCTGTGTCCCAATTCTACATTAAAGAAGATCTTCTTTTTAAAAGATAAATGTTGAAGCTTGTAGGTGAATTTTTAACATGTTAAAACAGAAGCTTGGGGTTTTTTGACCGGATTAACCTGTAATGAATGGGGTGATACAATGTTCTAAATAATATTAAAAAATAACCTTGAAAAACAAAAATATTGCTGATGTTCTGCCATTAGTCTACATTTCCTTACTTCAGTGATGTTTCAATGTTTAAAATGTGCTAGAATTTTAAATTTGTTTTAAGGATTCTTCAAAACAAGGGTTGTGTGTCTAAATAAAACCTGTCTTTGTTATTATTTCAAAATCATCAGGCTTAATTGGTAGCCCCAGCAGTGCAGCTCAGCTTGTGGGTTTTGTACTATCTTTAAGATGATTCACCTGCAAGTATTGCTGTTTTATTTCATAGGGTAGTAGCATCTGTGTTATCACTTACCCTCCTCAGCTGAAGCTGAGATCCATGAATAGTTAAATTTCTTCAATGAAGTTTCACTAATGGACTTTATAGCATTGGAAAGGAGATTATCTAGCTTCCTGCCCCTATTTTCCATGTCAGCAGATCTGAGAACAGGAATTTGGAAAAGGAGCTAACTTCTGAAAAAAATAGGTGTAGTATTGTAGTAAAAATGAGGATAGAACTGTGCTTGTAGACAATGTGCCCTGCAGCTTGTGAATGAGCCCTGTGCTTTCATGAACCCTACAGTGGTCATAGAGATGATAGAATAATTTCAAGGAAGGCAGCAGAATGTTATGAAGCATGTGTGCACAAGGTAGGTGTTAAATCAGCATTTAAATATTTTATAGTAGTTTAATAAAGACATTGAACTTGACTTCAAAGTTGGTATCTTTTTTTGTTCTTATGACTGGACTGAGAATTGTGCTGATTCCTACCATACTAAGAGAAAACTATGTCTGCGGTGACATCCTTCCTATTAATAGTTTCTTGTATTTTGTTAGAACAGCCAGTCTCCTAAAGAAAATTTCAAAATAAATAAATAAAAATTAATTATGTAAGAAAGGTCTTACAAGAAGATAATAAAAAAGTCAATATGGCATAATTCTTGATACATTTTTTCTTTATACATAAATACTTACTTCTCTCTTCCTGGAATTTTCAGGTTCTAATTTTTGTCTGACATTAATTGGCATTAAATCCAGTGTTGTCTGTGCGGAGCCATGCATTGGCTTTATCTGGGATGGAGTTCATTTCCCCCACAGAAGCCCTCACAGCTCTGTGCTGTGCATCGGTAGCTCGCAAGGTGCTGTGGACACACCAGTGTTTTGTCTGTCTCTCTCCAGCATCGCCCCTCAGCAGTAGTCTGGGTGTGGGTGAGATCTTGGAAGGGGACACAGCCAGGACAACTGTCCCAAATATTTGTCTTCCAGAGCAACTGCTACCTACTGAAGCCCCGCTTCCTGGGAAATTGCCAGACAGCACCTACTGATGGGAAGTAGAAAACAAATCTTTTGCTTTGCTTCTGTGCTGCACACTTTTGTTTTTTCTATATTAAACTGCCTTTATCTTGATCTGTGAGTTTGGGGTTGTTTCCTCCATCTTATTTTTCTCCCTTCCCTGTCCTGCTGAGGGGAGGAGTGATAGAGCGACTTGCTGGGCCACCGATGTCCAGCCAAGTTAAACCACCACAGGCCCATATTGTTTACCTCCAAGTAATTTTAACAGTCTAAAGTAATAGACAACATATTAACAATAAAAGACCCCTCAAGATAGAATGCTTACTCTGGGTTTTCTCATAGTAAATGTCCTCCTTCGATTGGGGAAAGAAAAACAATCTGCTTTTTAACATTTCCTGGGAATTTTTTTCTCTATATGGAGACACTGAGTATTCAGTGAGGAGGTTTTGCGATTAAAAACTTGGAGCAGGTATTTAATGGTATTTCTACAAGGTGGTCCAGAAAATTTTATCTCCTGCTAAGATTAAGAGGATCAAACTTGTTTATTTATCCTGGTGTCCCATTCATTCTTCAGGTTTCTACGTTCTCTTTGCAGTTTTTTGTCATCTAAAAGCTGTTTTTCTTCCATACTATACTCTTTCCATCAGAGTACCTCTGCTGGACTAATTTGTTCTAAACTTTGTTCTAAACTCTTACAAAGAGAAGCTGCTTTTTTTTTCTTTTGGGTTTGTTTTTTGGTTGGGTTTTTTTTTTTCTCTCTTTTGGCACCTATTTTTTTTCCCTCAGTTTTTGGATTTTCAAACAAAATATTTAGAATTTTATTTACCACAACACATGAGCTAATAAGTCTAAATTTTTTTTTGCAGGTATAAAATAATTATTCACGTGTATGGGTTTGGCTCCTGCATAACACAGGTCAAAGAAGATTATGAAGTTGCCTTTATTAATTCCAGCAAATTCCAGCTAATACATGTCTTCTATAGATAGTTTCAAACTAAATACTTAGAAACTGGATTATTTGGCATTTAATTGTTTTTTCTGGTGTTTAACTGTCCTTAATTCTAGACAACTGTGTCTTACTCCATCTAGAATTTATCTTGATACAGCTTCTGGATGCAGAAGCTTATTCTGCTCTCTGCCAGAGTAAAGAGCTTTTATTACACTCTATTTGCTGTCCATCCATATACTTGATGTACTACAACTGGCTATCTTTTTTTTTTTTCTGTATGAACCAGGATGAGCCTAAGCATTTGTGGTTTGTTTCATACCACCAAAACATGGAAAGGAGCACACAGCTTCTGGGTGTGATGTGTTTCAGGTGCACTCTTTGGGGGAATGAGCAAGCCAATTCTGTATGCCTTCAAGCTGTTCCTGGTTCTGACCCTTGAATGCCTGTTAACTTTTAGAAAAGAAAGTAAATAAAGTTATTTTAGCTCCTTTATCAAGTTAATAATGGAAATCATGCTTTTCAGTGTATGTATTCTGGTTAATAGTTTGAAAAATGCTTTGCAAATTCCAGTTTTGACCTTCTGATTCTGAGGGACATATTTCTTGAAGATGGGGGAGAGGGATATTAAATTGGGAACATGTTCCCAGAGATGTGTTACTTCCTTTTCTTTTCCCCTTCTCTTTACATTCAGGTCTCAGAATTCAAATACTAACATTACTAGTGAAAAACAAGAAACCAAGATTTAGCTGTGGAAATGTGATATTCTAAGCGCACAGTGGTTATTTGCTTCTAGTGAACTTCATTGTTTTTTTGGCATTAGAATATAATGTGCATAGAGAGTAGTCATGTTGGAAGAACTTGTTAGTAATTGCTCTAGAGCTACATAAATGGATCATTAAAGGCTTTTAAAGCAGATGTTATGGGCTGATGGTTCAGTGATCCATGTTTGAAAAAAATACCTCCTCAGCCAACAGAGTACAAGTCCTATTTGTGTGGAACCAGTTAAAGTCGTCATTTAATCAGGTTATCTGATGTTTGTGCTGGGTACTAATCTAAATTAAATTTTGCATCCTTTGGTGTCTCTTTTAATTGTCACCTTAACATCTTTCAATCATTTAACTCTGCATAAGCCAGACTTGCTAAAACAATGATTCAGACATGTTAGAAGCTCATTGTCATCACAATGTTAATGCTCTCCAGCTGACTCACTGAGTGTGATGATACTGTTTGACTATGAACCAAATGGGTTTGTAGTCAAATAACCTGCATATATTCAGCAGAAAATCAGCTGGTCAGCAATTAGCTGTGGTGAAACCACACAGCTGTTTCCTTCTTATCCATGAACTTTAAAAGATATATTTTCAAGATGTAGCTGAAATCTATGATTTACAGGGAGACATAGGAAAAGGACAGAAAAGACATGCTGTGAAGGTTTTTGAAGATATATATGTATCTTTACCTCAGTGCAAGATTTTATAACAGAATAGCCAAGCATGTCACTGCTATTTATTTAAAAATATCCTCAGTGATGCTGATTCACAAAGCATTTTTATTCTATATAGGGATTTTCTTGCTCTGTTCTCAAGCATCTTGTTATGAGAAACACACATGATTTATCAGTGTTTGGAATCTGCTTTTATGTAACCTTGTAGAGTTCCTGAATGTATGAAAGTTCTTAATAGAAAAAGTGAATTATTTCTGGTCCAAATGCCACATAGTAATGAATTTCTCTTAACATCTCATAGTTATACCCTATCCTGGCACCCTGAAGTGTCAGGAAAGAAATGAAAGTGAGATTGTGGCCGTGGATTAAATGTAAATGACATGTATTGTGTATTTGGCAGCCTGTTTCTTCCTGTTCTAAATTGGTTCTGCAGCAAGCTTATTACTACAATTTCTGAATGACCTGTCAAAAGTTTCATAGTATGAACTGTAAGATGAATCAATTAATAGTTTATTGTCTGTATTGTATGCATTTACTGTTTCATTTGGGTTTGCTAAAAGGGAGCAACCAAGTTATGACAAATATGAAAAAAACCCCCCAAACTAGCAGTCATTCATCAAATACCCTTACATGTGTTCTTGTAACATTAAAATTATGAGTACATATATTGAGTTGGAAGCTAGAGAATCTTATAATATTTAGTGGGTTTGTTTTTTTGTTTTTGTTTTTTCCTAAGTATTTGTTTGCTCTTAAATGTGTATTGCAGAAGCTAAATGGAAGAGGTAAATATGAACACAGAGAGTGGTTCTCCTTTAGAGTCCTCCTTCCCATTGGCAACTAAATGCTTGCCCGTGAAACATTTGTCTCACTTGAGATCATCACACTTATGTGGACAGAAACTTGTCATCTGATTATATGAGAACTAATGAAGTTCTACACTGTTCTATAATGTCAGGAAATGTAATGAATCATTAGATTAGGTTGTGCTGTTTGATACGATGATCAATTCCAATATCGAAGCGGTTGAAAACTAGAAATTTTACAAACACACAAAGAGAAAATAAATCTCAGATATTTAAAATAACTCCTAGGTGATTTCCTGCAGCACAAAACAGGAGCAAAATGCACAGTTCAAGCAAATTATAAGCGTTTTTGTGGTTAATGTTGTGATACCATGGATCAGCTAACCCGGGATGTATTACCGCACACATAGGAAAATATTTTATGATGTATTTAAAGCACTAAAAGTTACGTATCATTTCAAGGCAAATAGAAAGTCAAGTAGAAAACCACTTTACAAATGAAGACCTGATTTAGAAAACATGTGTGATTGATAGCTTTTTATTAAACCTATTGTATCAGTACTATTAAGCAAAATGCTTGCTAAGGCACTCAGAAGTGATGAGAACAGAATAGAATGCTAAGTGGTCCAAAGGAAAAAGTGATACTTAATTTTTTGAAGTGTTAGCTCTTTATTGGTACTAACCACCAAATTTGTATTAGCTGAAGTTATTTCTCTCTGCTTTTAATTATCTCTGACAATGGAATAGACAATAGCTTTCCAATTAGAAAAGTATTGGGGTTTTTTAAAAGTATTGCTCATTTGCATGCTCATCTTATGTGTAGTATTATGGATACAGTGCAAAAAGAATCACTCAGGACTGGTTGGACATGATTTCCCAAAACTGTAAAATTGTACTACTCGGAAGACTGAAACTAGATGTCACAAAAAAGTATGAGAGGTGTAACATTGCTTTCAAATGTTTTTTGACAGAACTGTTTTTCCTTTTACTTTGATTTCTGCTTGCACATTTGTTTGGAATGAGATGTTGCATTTAGGTGTTATTGTTTGCTGCTGGTTTTGGGGGAGGCTGACATACCCGTGGTCACCAGTGCTTGAAACGTGACAAGCGCTTTAACACTTTAACAAGTGTTAAAAATTACTTATAACTTTGTTTGCTATTAAGTCTTTCAGTGAGTGTTTGAAGGTATACTTGTAAAAAGTGGTTGTTACAATTATAAAATATTTTTGGTTTTTTTGGAGCTTAATCATTTGCAAAAGCTATTTTATACCTAAATGTAAACTGAGTTTGGTCAACTAACTAAAACTTCATTTATCTACTTATAACAGAAATGCACTGGCCTAAAGGAAGTAAACAAAAAGATACTGGTTTATCCTATACAAGGATTAGATTTTAAACCACTGACTATACACTGCTTTACAAGCAGAAAATGGTACATTTCTATTGGAGTTTCATCTTGTGTACATAGGACCAGTTACAGGGTGTTGACTTCTTTAAAGCTGTTACACCTGTTGATTTCTTTAAAGAAAGATGAGATTAAGAACCACTTTTTGAAGTCCTTTGCCTCTTACAAACAGAAAGGTACTGAAGAATCCTAGAAAGACTGGAAGATGAGATGCACCACTACTGTGGTATACTGTGTTAATATTGTTTGGTTTAATAGTGGTATTATTATTTTGCTATTAATTCAGTATGTTTAGTGCTCCAGATACTGTAATAAACAATATGTGCCTTCATGCTTAATGCGTAGTGGAGAAAATCAACCAACAGTGGGATACCGAGTGGATGTAATCTGTTGTTCTAGCTCTAAGAAGGTCAGGCAGCATTTGTGCTTGACTAGAACTCCATATTAATGCAAATTTATAACCGCTGAGTTTGTGATTAACCTTCACTGCTTCTGTGAAGCTCATTACAAATACTGACCACTGAGATGAATATCTGATTGCAGATTAATGTTAATATGGGCCTGATCTGCAATTGGTGGAATGACTCCTCCTGACATTGTGAAAGTGTAGGTGAAATACGGGGTGCAAGATCTGAATACTTTTGAGTGTGTTCTTGGGCAGATCACCTTATTTTTAATTCTTGGATGTCTAAAAAATTTTATGCATTTCCAAAGTGGTGCACAAAGGTCTAATTTTTTCACAGAAAACAGACTGATTATTCAGATTGGGTATTATGGCACTTCATTGCAGGCTCCGATTATCTTTCATCTCATTAAAAAGCTGTTGAAAAATAATTTATGATTAAGTTGCTAACAGATGATAAAATATTCATTTGAGATAATGGCACAATCAGATTATATTTTATTGCTCAATGTTTATTGGTCTTGATAAAAGGACAGTGGATTAATTATACCTCTCTTTTACCATCTCTGTAACGTGAAGAAATATCACTACTGGGAAAGGAATTACCACATTCAGAGAAGAGTCTTTTCTGTTTTAATTACACAATTTCAGGCAATAAAAGAAATAGCCATGACTGTGTCTCGTATAACTCATTTAGAAACTATATCCAAACTGGCTTTGGAAAAATGATTAATTGAACAAGAAGCGTGACAGTAAAATCTTAACATTCTATTCCTTCTTCCTGCACTCAGGAATCAGAATAGCACCAAGGAGTATCCTTTTTTTTTTTTTTCCAAGTCACTAATTGTTTAGGGTTCAATCAGCTTTCAGATATAAATAAGGTGACTCTGCTGATATGCTTCATTTCACTCTGCAAGGCTTCTTTTTCCCTTTTTTATTTCTGTTTCTTCTTTCCTTTTAACAAAATAAAATACAAAGATCAGGTGAATATTAGTGTTAATGGAAGATGTCAGACTGACAGCCTTAGAAAATGACGATCTTAATTATCCCCAGAAGATGGACAGCACGGACAGCACAAGTGTAAATTCCTTTTCACTGAAACTTTTCCTTTATTCCAGGCTCTGGATTGAGCACTTCCAGGAACTAGAAAACATTTTAATCTGAGTAGCTCTGAGGTCTGCAGCCTTGCCGCTGAAACTGCTGAGAAGGGAGCCAATTAGTGGTGGTTTTGAGAGCTTTTTTTATTAAGTGATACATGTATCTGTCCACTAGGAACTAGCCTGAGAACATCATCACACCCACTATCAAACAGCTGTCATGGCCATGATGGCTCTAAGTAGCACACAACCCTGTTGAGTTGCTAGAAGCTGCCCTACTCACCCACCTGACACTGGAGCCACATTGTCTCCCCAGACTGATTTTCTTTTCTATTTTTGGAGTTGCAGATTCTTGAATCCTAAAGTGCATGAGAGTTACGGTCACTTGGCTTGAGCAATAGCTCAGGGTTCAGAGTGGCAGAAAAAGAGGTTAGGGTTTGCTGCAGTGTTAGTATGCTAGCCCTTATATTGATCTAAACTGGTGTAATTACATCTGCAACTGCTTTGGGCAGAACACCAGCCACGGTTTCTCAAATATTTCTATACATATCATTTGTGCATTGGGAAAGTTAGAAATATGTCAGAGTAAAACCAGAACACCTTCCAAACCATTGAGCTGGCAATTACTGTGCTGGCTTTTGGGTTAAATTGCTCTATAAAGATATTTAAAGCACTGCCTAGTGCTTTAGAAGATTACTATCTTAAACTGTAAGCTGCTTTAGCCCAACCTTTTGCAGCAGAGCCATGGATAGGTCCCATTGTGCCTCGATGGGAGGTGAAATGGGGGCACTGGCACTGTGAAGGGGCTGGATGAGGCACAGGTGGTGCATGCATCTGGGAATGAGCTATATTTTTTTCCTCATACAATGGAGTGTTTGCAGTCTGTGACACTAAAGTTGGTTTTCAGATTCCTTATGAAACACAGACAGGAAAAAGAGCACTGAAGCAAGGGACTGTGACTGAGTGGAAGTAGCCTAGACACTGAAGACTGGTATAATGCATCTGCTTTGCTGGTTTTTTTGCTACCAAAGAAAAAGGTAGAATATATGAGAGGTTTTTTTTTTTCTTTTAGCTTGGGTTATAGTTTTGTTTTGGTGTGGTTTTGGGTTTGTTTTTAATTTTTTTTTAATTATTATTTTTATTTATTTAATCCTGGACTGCATCAGGATCTGTGAGCTCCACTGAGAAATTATTTCAGTCATCATGCTTGAATTTTTCTTCCCATTTCTCTTTCTGTTTCAGGTCATTAAAATTTGTGTGTGGGTAGTAGAGTCTAGAGGTCACTTTTGTGATGGGAGGCATAAACCAGCTTTTATACTCTTTAGTGGATGCTGTTTGATATTTCATGTTGAGAAGTGATAGAGAGGATGAGGAAGAAGAACATAGAAAGACTTTGTTCCACTATATGTTACCCTTCTTAAAATAAGAAATACCAAATTATAAATGCCAAATTTTATGACATGGATTCAATAGCTGAGAACAGATGGGGAAAACATGGACTGAATTTCAAACCTGTTGATAAGCAATTGAGGTTGTCTGGAAAAGCAGACTACCTTTGTTGATATTGTATGCATGCTGTGTTAGGGGAAGAAGCTCTTGATTCTGTAGAAAAGGTTTACATGACAAATCTGATTGAGTCATGAAATACAAAGCATACTCTGTAGAAGTGTAATGGAAAAAAGTTTTTACTGTCGGAAGTGAACTATAACAACTAATATTCAGATTAATTAATTGAATAAACCAGATTAAATTTGTTGCTTTTTAGGATATTTTGAGAATTACTGTGACTTAAAACAGCTTAAAAACACACAAAATTTCTTCATTCGTAGCTGTTTTAACCTTCCCTATTGCAACTGGAAAATGATAAGGACTTATGGTTGGGCTTACTTTTCTGTTTTTTCTTAAATCTGTTATTTTTCTCTTTCTTTCCCTATCTCTTATTGATGCATCACTGAATGAAGTGGTGGAAAGACAATTTCTTTGTTCAGGAGTATATTGGCTTGGGAGCACAGTTTTGAGGAAACATCAAGAGGAGTCATGTGGAGAACATCATAGACTTTATTCATCAGTGTCAAACAAAAAAATGAACAGCACCATACAGAAACCTGCCCAAAATGCTGGTTGTAGAGAAAGTCTGACAGATCATGACAAAAGTTTCTTGCTTCTGGGTTTTCTTTGTTGTTGTTGCTTGAGGTGAGGATTTTTTTTTGCTTGGTTTGGTTTCAGATTTTTTGCAACCAAGCAAACTTAGTTCTTTCTCCTTTGCCATAGTTAAGGGTTTACTGCAGCACTCTGGGAATTGCTTGTAATCATGTTTTCCATAGCATATTTGGTTTCGCTATTATTGTGGTTCATTTGTAACTCCAAATGTTAGACCCTGTGGGAAACCCAAGAAAAAAACATAATTGACTTTAATGCCAAATTTTAGAAAGGGAAAATTCAGTGGGGTTTGTCAGAGGAGATATCTAGGCTGTACATGGGCCACAAAATGGGGAATATCTCTCAGGAGGTTATACATATGACCTTTTCTTATTGCCATGTTAGTAAGTAAGTGTACTTGTATGGAGGCTGATGGCATCATATGCTGAAAATATTTGCTTGGGATAGCAGTTAATTTAGTCAGCAGAGAGAAAGAAGAACCAAATGTAATGAGAGAAATTGTTCTTGAATCCTAAAGTGCATTATGAAAATACACAGAATGTGAAACTTATGACTGCTGAATAATCTGCTTTTTAAAGGTTCGTGTGATTTTACAGGATTACTGAGTCCTGTTCTCTGATTTGCAAAAGGAAAGGTAAGGAAAGACCTGTATATAATTTCATAGCAGGTCAATAGATGAACTTGGATATGTCTTATGCCAATTAGATGGAATAACTAATTCCATCTAATTATCAGCGACAGTCAAGTAACTGGAACAAAAAAATGTTCATTGAAGACTTTTTTTAAAAGAAGTCTAATACATATACTCAGAAAACTCAGTTTACGCCTTTCCTTGTCTCCTTTTCTGCACTGTTTTGTTAGGTTTTGGGTTTTTTTCTTAGTAGCAATACATAATTTACCTGATGTTGCACTACATTTAATTCACCGTGGAAATACTCAGAGCATGACCAAGAGATTCTTTAAAAGTTATCTTGTCCATAGAGAAGATTCTTTTTAAAAAAGAGTTTGACATAAAAAATGTGACATAATTTATTCAAATTTTCAGTTTCATTCAGGTGGGTTTTCAGTAACTGATGAGGGAAACAAAGGTGAGAAGCTGCAAAGTGGTCTGGTGCCCTTGAAACAGCTTTCTGTTTTCTGGGTTCATGTTAGGGTCTAAGCTTGATTCTCTCATCTAGAACAAATGCTGTAATTCCAAAGGCACTAGTTTTAATACTATAAGTCACATGAGAAGTAAGTCACATGTCAGCTAATTTGGCCTTTGCCCAGTATTACTTCTCAAATAAAAAGTGGGAGAAAAGCAAAGACAGTTCGGTGGTGGTTTATGGAACCATACTCTGCATTAGGAAATATTTCCCCAGAAAATACTGCATTTATTAATCTTTGAGTACTAAAACTTTGTTACCTTTTCGGAACTGCAAAGTTAATGCAGTGTCTGAGGAATAAACGGTAACTCTCAGTGGTTAACTTCATGTTCTGTTCACATAATAAGGACAAGAGGAATGCATTCATAGTTACTGCTGTTGTTGGGGGAACAAGAAGATGGGGAAAGATTACATTTTGTTCAGAAAGCCAAAAAAATTTAAATATTTTGGGCAGAGGAAAGCAGTATAGACTTTCAAGGTTGATTTTTCTTTTGTTGTTAGCATGGTATGTAGTAGGACATGGGTTCTCAGAAGATTTTCTATATTAATACAGACAGCTATTACTGTTACTATGGTAGGATAAATATTGTGCTGAGTGGTAAACTGCTGCATGATAGAAAGACACAGTTTATGCTCATGCTTAGCTGGATGAATTTGTTTTCTGCCTGATGGTCTTCAAGAAGGCAACTGGTTGAGGTTAAAGAGGTTTCAGAGTGTGAATGGATAATTAAGACAATTTGCCATCTGCCAAGCAGGAAAAGGAACAATCAAAATAGAATCATACACTCCAATGGGGTAGCATAGTAATAGCTGGCAGCAATTATACCTGTTGTCCCAGTGATTATTATTTCATTAGGCTCAAGACTAAAATGATTCCTTTGCTTGTGTGGAGAGTAGTGTGACTTCAGAGTACAGAAATATCACAGTATATATGGATAGTTGCCATCCATTTGCCATACACAAGAAAAATGATGCTGTATAGAATAAAAAAAAAAAAAGCCATTTTATTAGTTTCTGTAGAAGAGGCTGTTCTATAGCTCCACTTTTAGTGGGTCATTTTGTTTACATAAAGATATTCCTAAGCAGTTTTAAAGGCAGTCATAACTGGTAACGTATTTAGAATTGAGGTCAGCTTGATTAATATTCAACCCTGGTAGATTTGCAGCTTGACCCAGAACCATATGCAATATACACATGCATATATGCAATGTGAAATTACTGAGTGCTTAAGGAACTGAGACTTTTACAGTAGATACAAGCCAGATTCTACTGTATATGGTTAGCAGAGGCAGGTTTTTTTCTGTGTCACAATTTTAAGTTTTAGATTTACTGAAAGTGGAAACTCAGACTGCACAGTACAAATTCATACTTGTTGAAACAAAGGGAAAAGCTGTGAGAAATTTACTGAATTCAGTGCTTCTGAGAGATGGGTGGCTTTACAAATCAAACACAAGCTGTAACTCCATAGCACCAGCAAATCACAGCAGCAATTGCTGCAAATAAACAACCACCAATGAACCATCATCTATCCAGATGAGAGATGTGCGACAAGCTGCAGGCACACCTGAATGTGGGTCAAAGGATAGTAACTGCTGCTTATTCCTCTTGTGCAGTCCTCCAGGTCATAAGGTATCTCTCTTCTGGATGGAGCAAAAGGAGAGGAAGTGGGCATTAACTGCGTGCATTAGTTTTGGTGCTGTTCTTAAATTGCCTCATGGTACACCACAAAAGTTATTAGCTATCTGGATGCAGTTTAATATAGCAGATTACGTGGAAGGCAATGTAATGTAACAGGATATATCGTTAACCTGTTATACCAGGTTAAAAAAATTAAAAGAGAAATGAACTTCTACCTTCCTTAAATAAATGATCTTTGGAAAAGAATTCAGCAGATAAAACACAATTTTACCACCTGGATGTCTGCAATGCAAAAATTAATTGCTCTAGCTTTTGACCATCTGTTTTACAAGTATTCTGGCAGGTGCGAATACCTGCTACCCAATATTAGAGGTGGGTTGTGGAAAATAACCCTTTTTCTGGCCAGTTATCTTCCTTAAGAAAAAAGTTCCTTGTGAAAGCTTAGAACCCTGAGGGGTTTTTGTAGCTGTACAGGTAATGGAACAGTACTGTCTAAATACTTACCAGGAGATATAACGATAAGATATATATCAGGAGATCTACTGTATAAATACTAAATACTGATGAAGATTCTGAAAGAACCATTAAAGTTAAGCCTATATTTCATACTTTGTGGTCATGGCTTTCAGATTCCATTGTAAGTCTTTGTTGATAACACCTGCCTTTACTAGCCTTTAACAACGGTAAGTTAAGGTTATCATAAGGTTATGGGCCATGATCTCTACTGCAGAAAATTTTAAAAAAATCTACTTTCAGATAGTAAATATTCTCTTTTTTAGCTTGAAAGGGAAGAATTCATTTATATTCCCCCTTTCTCAGGTGTAAAATGTGTATGTGAGTGTGTATATTTGCAGTGTAGAATAGGGAGGGTGTCCATTCACTTTTTAACCTGGAAGATATCTGTTGAAAATTAATGTGCTGCAACTTTTTTCAGTGTATTTTTTCAGGATTATGCTTCTAGTCTCATAAAGAGGATAAAGTTCCCTACAGTTTAATTTTATTAGTAAATACTTACGTTTGTGTTACATTTGAACCAGGTACCATTCAGAGTATGTCTCCAATGAAAACTTCTAAGCACAGACTGATCACTTTTGTGGGTTCTGTAACATGAACTCACATCTCCAAAATAACTGCATTACTAGAATCAGGAACTTCTCTCACACCAACATATATAAGGATAAAGTGGTTTCAAATTCAGCAGTGTAAAAATATTTCCGCATAAACTTAGTTTATTTATTTTTCCCTTTCACACTTACATTGTATTTCAAAATACTTATTCTTTTTTGAACCCTCTGCTGACACCAAGTAGTATTTCTTAGCACAGAATGGGTTTAGTGTTGTCAGTCATTCAGGTGATTTGATCATTTATAAGCAAAGAGGTTTGCCTGCTTCTAAACCTTTTCAAAAAGAAAATGTAAAGATTCTACATTATCTTTAAAAATAAAATATGTATATATAGTCAGTTTTATGGCAATGATCATGCTAGGGTGTTTTCCTCTCCTTTAATTTAATCCAATACATTGTTCTTCTACTTTTTACATTTATTTGTTACATCACACAGATTGATTACTATTCCTAATTACTGCAGCTTTAATTTCTTTTTTACTGGTTTATAACTCTTGTTTTAGTGCTTACAAATAATTCTTGCAGCCTGCTTTAATAGTTCTGCAGTGCAAAAATGTAGCCCTGCTCCACCATAACACGTTTCAGGCATCTTTTCCCTCATTTGTCATGGAGGTGGGGGGAAATCTGTGGAAACAGATGTAACTGAAAAGAATCTATAGCTCACTATTATTAGTAGTAGGTAAACAGTCTATTAATCTATATTAACAACCAAGTGAATGAAAAGACTCAGACCATCTGCTGAGATGGGCTGGGTTTAGTTGGCTATCGGATGGGAATCATACACCTGTCCCCAGGTCTGGGGCACCACTGAAGCTCCCCTTCACGCAGCAGCCTGATACAATGGTCTCCCAGTCACTACCACTTTGCTGGTCTCAGCTGCTAGCAGTCATATCCAGGGAGCTATTTGGCAATAGGCACGGGAAGTACTTTGTAGTAGTTATGATCACCTCTGTTCTTTCTCTTTTTTATTTTTTAAAAATTTTTAATCCTCACATTAATACTTGCAATGCCAGCTTTTGGCAATTGTCATTCCTGGGTATTTTCAACTCATTTTCATCCCAATTTATTTAGCATGAACCCTTTTGATGGGATATCTTTTGTGCTGAAGAAGATAGAACATGATAAGGAAAACAGTGAGACAAAAAAGATCATTAGAAATACCTGTCACTGTAGTAAATCTCACTAATGCTTTTCAGTAATTTATAATAAACTCTAGGAAAGTTGATTTTATCCACTAGTACTACCACACCCACAAACACTAAGACATGTAAATTAGCTGCTGTAGACAGGATTACTTATGTGAAACACATGACAAGAGATGTTGGCTGTCAATCCCCCCTGGTTTTTTCTTGATTGGTGACAAAAACATGATTTTTGTACAGATATTCTACACCCTCTAAGACATAACTTGTACTAAAGTGTGAACCTTTTGCCCAAGAATTTTATGTCTGTCATCTTGCACAGATTTTTATATCTATGCTGCCTACCATAGCTAGGGTAGCTAAGGACAATGTGCACACAGGGAACCTGCTGTCAGAACCTGGTCTCAGGGCTGTCAGCAGCCACTAAACAAATGTACATGCATATGTAAAACCTTTGTTAAAGCATTTGTTAAAGCTCTAGCCTGCTGTCATTTTTCACTTTTTCTGATTCCTGCTCTTGTGTCAGCTGTTTAATTCTCTTCCACTGGTTTAATAACTGGACTGGATTTACCTTGTACAGATTTACTAGCATAGATCTGAATTTAGGTAATACTCTTGTCTGGTCACCTTTAGAATAGCTCTGCACGCTCTGAGCCATCTAGACCCTGGCCTGAATTCTGTCTGGGTTATTATCCTTTCTCATCATTCCCTTGCTTTCTCTGGTTTCTAGATTTTGCTCACATTGATTTAATTCTAGGTGTCAGGCTGAATCCTACTAAGTCCTGAAGGTTGCTTCCAAAGTTGGTTTCTAACCAACTTTCCTGACATGACTAAAAGAGAGGGAGCAAGTACTTATTAGAAAAAAGCAAAAGCATATTGCTCATCATATAGCATTATGATCTTAGTAGGTTTCATTTAATATTTCTTGTTACTACAGGAAGACTTGATTCTTCAAAAAAACCCTTCTTGGTTTTGATTTTTCTTCTTGCAGGAGGTAGAATTTCTACTAGAAAATTGTTTATGTTTATTAATCATCACATTGCTCAAAGCTCATACCTTTTAAAACTTCTGTGAAGTAATGTGGATGTTACTATCTTAATTCAACAGATAAGAAATTGGGGCACATAAATCAACATAGGAATTTGTGAAGATGTTAGTAACAGAAGTGATACCACATTAGACACAACACCAGAAGTTCATTCCTCTTTGGATATTATACTAGCTGGGGTAATTGGAGAATCATAGAATCATAGGGGTTGGAAGGGACCTCAAGAGATCATTGGGTCCAACCCCCCGCCAAAGCAGGCTCCCTAGCTCATATTGCACTGGTAGGCATCCAGACGAGTCTTGAATATCTCCAGAGAAGGAGACTCCACCACCTCCCTGGGCAGCCTATTCCACTGCTCTGTCACCCTCACTGTGTAAAAGTTCTTCTGCATGTTGGTGTGGAACTTCCTGTGCTCTAACTTGCAGCCATTGCCCCTTGTCCTGCCTCCACAGACCACTGAAAAGGGTCCAGCCATTTCCCCCTGCATCCCATTAATAAGGTCCCCCTTAGTCTTCTTTTCTCCAGGCTGAACAGTCTCAGCTCACACAGCCTTGCCTTATAGGGGAGATGTTCCAGGCTCTTAATCATCTTCATAGCCCTCTGATGGACTCTCTCCAGGAGATCACAATCTTTTTTATACCAGGGAGCCCAGAACTGGACACAATACTCCAGGTGGGGCCTGACCAGGGCAGAGGAGAGGGGGAGGATCACCTCCTTCGACCTGCTGGCCACACTACTCCTGATGCACCCCAGGATCCCATTGGCTCTCTTAGCTACCAGGGCACACTGCTGGCTCATAGTCAACCTGTCATCCACCAGGACCCCCAGGTCCTTCTCCACAAAACTTTTCTCCAGCAGGTCATCCCCCAGCCTGTACTGATACAGTCGGTTATTCCTCCCCAGGTTCAAGACTTTACACTTGCTCTTGTTGAATTTCATTAGGTTTCTCCCAGCCCAGCTCTCCAGCCTGTCCAGGTCTCTCTGGATGGCAGCGCAGTGTTCCTGCGTGTCAGCCACCCTCCCAGCTTTGTATATCGGCATACTTGCTGAGGGTGGATGCCATTCCCTCATCGAGGTCATCAATGAAGAGCCGGCAGTCCTTCCTGTTTTTAAGTATTGTTGATGTAAAACTGGCTTTGAGTATACCCCTATTCTTTAGTCTTTCCACTTATCAATTTTACCTGAAAACCAGTCAGAATCTGTGAGATGAACTCTTACTAGGACACCTTGTTTCTTGCAGTAACAATAGAAATCTGATCAGTAGAGACAAGTGAGAAACCTAATTGTGAAAAACTAACTGCGTGTCTAGTGGGATGGGTATACCAGAAACGGAAGAAAGAAACAAAAGGAAAGTAAAGGGTAATACATAAATAAATAAAAAAAAAAGCTAGCAACTAAGAGTTACTGAAGAAGTAGGCAAAGCTCAAATTCTCTGCCTTTACAAAGAAATGTGATAGCTCCGTGGGATGAGCATGTATTTAAATGGTAGGCTCATCAAGTATTACAGTGATGTAAAATCGTAAACCAGAGAAAATACTTTGTATGTAGCCTTGGTTTTTATGCAGCTCAGAAATACTTCTGAACCTAATTTGACTTTTTTTTCTCTCCTCATTTTGAAAGCATCCTTTTTCTAATGTAGACTGTTCTTTGACACATGGAAAAGCTCTACTCTAAGTGTCTAGGCATAATTCAGTTTTGCCTTGGCTTATGCTTATCTTAACAATATCACAGTTGACAGTTTTCTTTTCTGTGATTTATACCTTTGGTTTAGGCTTTTTATTACACCATGGTATAGGATTGGTGACAGAGACAGGCTAAATGAGTTTCACACAGCTTCCATATCTGGAAGCCTATGCTATTTTCTGTTCTTTTTTCTGTTGCCAAGGCTCAGACTTCTTTATTTCTTTTTGTAGATAACAGAACAAACATCTCCAGCATCAGCACTGTATTTCCTCCTGGCCAGCCTATCAGCCTCTTCTCCCACCTTTCATCAGACTTAATGCTAGAACAACCACAACAAATCTGAATGTTTACCATATTCAGTTCACTTATTCTATTTTCCATGTTTTTTTATGCACATGTGTAATTTCCTCAAGGGAAAAAAATGCTTAATTTATCTTTTAAAAGAAATAATAATAATATTTAAATTATTTGAGACTAAAAAGTCTCTGCTTGCTGTGTTTGAATAGGCTACCATTGTGAAGGAGAATAGGTACGGTGGTTGGCAGGTACTGTAACATTCAAGTGCTAACCTTGCATGAGCATTTGCTTACAGATGTGAGACAGAGCCTGGTCTGCTTTCAGGTTTGTAAAAGAATTTGTAACCAGGCTCCCTGGTTTTCTCATGAAACTTCCGTGATACTCTGTGATCTTCATTATTACAGATAACGTCCCTTCATTTTTCTACAAACTTCAAGTCAGCTTTAATTTTCACAAGATTCTTATTTACTCTTACCCTTTCCTGTATGTTGCCTTCTTTCCACTTGAGTGTCATTTTCCAGCATTGCCTTTACTTAGGGTGGAAGGCAGAGCTCTTGTTGGAGCTATAGCTGCTTTTGAAAAACTTCTTTGTGTGGAATTAACACAGGGATGAAATTAAGTATGTAATCATCATGCATCCCTGCAGAAAAAAAGCATAACTGTTGGTGTTTTAGGCCACTCTTGTACTTCAGTTTGAAACCTAAAGATTACTTTGGCTGGGGTTGAAGTTGTTTAGTACTTGCAGTGCTCCAAAGGATACCCCTCAATCTCAACCTTGCTTTGCAATTGCACCATACCTTGATTCTAGGATAAGGGGGAGGAAAGGTAGCATCCACTCTGGTAAGGGCACACCCTGTCCAGAGCAGACTAACCTAAACCATGCTATATAGTGATTGACTCTTGGTTTTCTCCAAGACTCTAACATTGAGGGACCAGAAGCAAACCGGGAATTTAAGTTGTTTCGCAGACAAGGCATATCCTATACATTTGTGTTTAGGCTAGCCTAGACAAAATCATATTTAAGCAGTGTGGTACAGCCACTGTTTAAAAAAATGAGGTTATGCCATTTTACACCAGGTTAAAAAAAATGGTAGAGTGTGCCAGGTCATACCACTGAGACTGAGCTGTGACTGCATTGTACTGTGCACAGTAAATTCACTTTTCTTGTATTTTATTTTGCAAGGGACTTTCACTTTGTGGGTATAGTCAGTGTAAATCTATTCATTCTGGTACTTAATCTGGTCAAAGCCAATATATTTTGTAGACAGTCTGTGTTAGAGCTTAATTCTTGTAATTATTTAGAGTAGTATAACTCATTGCAGGCAGTGTGTGCAAGTCATGTAGTTAATCTGGTTACAGCTCTCAGTGCAGTCTATACAAATCACACATCACAACATTTTAATTACATTGTCAATCTGCATTGCATAGAGTTTGTGAAAATCTCAAGGTTATTTAACTCTTCGTTAATGATGGTAGAAACCTGAGACTTTTATGTCTGGACAAAAGAAACCCAGTCTCACTTAATGGGTTAGGAAATGTTTTTGGGATTTGGTTGTTTTTTTTTTTTACATGGGCAAATTACATAGGACATTATCATTAGAAAGCAATGCTCCCAGACTGTGAATACAAATTTCAAAGCTGCAAGGACTAAAGATCCACATATCTAAAAATATTTCTGAAAATGTATGCAGGTAGAGCGATTGTTGATGATGGAAGCTTTTTTTGATGCTCTACAGTAGAGGCCAAAATCTAGAGGGAATTTGAATGTCATGATCTAATCTATATCGTAGTGGTGTGAAGTACACACAGGTCTCAGTGTCGGGAAGGCTTATGGAGGATTATGGAATTCTGTTTTCTGTGTTGGAATGGCTCATGTGCACACCTAACAGAGCACAGCATTTAAAAGGTTTTGTACTCTCAAGGTTGCTTGCAAAATCAGTGTGCAATTCTGATTGCTCACAGGTCAGTGCACCAGTCGTGACAGTTGGTTTGGTTTTACACAAACTCAAAGTGAAACGGAAGTGTTTCTACTGTATTGTTCTTTTAAAGGTTGGTTCGGGGAAGTAAACTTGCATATAATAGTACCAGAGAAGATGTCTCCAAGATAAGAAGGTAATAGGTTTTGAGTAACTTTGATAGAACAAGGTATCTCAATTTCTACACTATCTAGTGCCTACTTGAAACTATTGTATATATCTAATAGGTAATGCTATTCAGTTTAGTTTTTCTTTATGTTGAAACTTTATTGCTCTGAATGATGATTTCCTCCTTTAGCAGCTGAAATGTGCAGTAAGATCTAATCGTGTATACCTCTGTAAAAAGAGAAACCAAGCATCACCTTTTGGTGTCCTATGTTTGTCTGTAGAAAACTATGGTTTGATATGAGCATAATCCATAAACTAACATTTATATCCAGGCTCAATTTTTGCTTGTCTAGAACATGCAATAGTGCAATTCACCTCTTGGAACCCAGCTCTACATCACATTTTACTTCATTTCTAGATGAGACATAGCTGTTCTTAGGTGCTAGATCATGTCCAAAGAAGTGCAATGAAACTGGTGAAGCATCTTTTCCATGACATAAACTAGCCTTAGGAGTAAGCCTCTAATAATAGACCAAGAAACCTTGACCTGGACTTCAGTTTGTGCTTTGAGGTATCACCCTGTGCAGTATGTATAGAACCATCCCTGCCATAACGGTCCCAATAATCCAGGAGGTATCAGAGGATGTTTGGTAAATGGTCCTCACCCAGCATCTCAGTGTTTTCGTATCATGAGACTTTGTATACTTCTTAAAAGAAAAAGGGAAAATTCAGCATAATGCAGGCTTTAATTTATTTTTTTAAAGGTACTCTAAGCAAGAACTCATGTTTTCTATTAAAACTGCATTGGAAAAAGTCTGTGAATAGTTCTTGGTTTACTATTTCTGTTTTTGAAACTCTCCCTGAATCTTCATCATAAAACAGACAAAACGCATGGAGGTTCATTCTAGAGCTTTAAGTAGTACTTGCAAGACAAAGCAACAGTCTAAGGGGTTTATAGCTTTCCTCATCTGTCTCTGGCTCCAATTTAATGGAAAAAGGACTGCT
>VZTU01005941.1:0-42714 GCA_013400835.1 Zapornia atra | reverse complement strand
TGCCATGTGGCTGGAGAAGTAAGGTGTATCTACTGATAAACCTTAAGAAGTAAGGTGGCCATATGAGTGGCTGTCATTTTGTTTCACAAGGTTTTACCATGTAAGTCGCTGGTTAGTTTTTCGGGAAAAAGGTAACGGTTTTCCTTCATGAAAAAAACCCAGCTAATTCTCAAAAGAAAAAAAATAGTGCTATTTTCTAGCCTGGATGGCACTTTACCTTGTCCTGTGCTGGCTCTTTGGGTTATTTTTTTTTTCTATTTTAAATAATCTTGGATTCAAATGCTGAAGAGTGATTAATGAAGAGAAAATAAATTTATGGTATGCAAAACATCACAGAAAACTTGAGCCTTTAATGCTCATCTGCTATATCAGAGGTATGCATAATTTTAAAGATTTTTTTTTTTTTAAATTCTATAACATCTGCTACTCTTCCTCATAATGTTGATTGAAAGAAATGATTTATGCTATTATGCTGAGATTCATATTTTTATGAGTAAAAACACCGGATCTGTTATAATTACTTAGTGTTCTATTAATGTTCAGATCCTTTGTGCAACTTTCAGAATGTTCATATTTTCTGAAGGGTGCTTTGTGGGAGCACACAATTCCCTTATATAGTAGAGCACTCCCTGAACAAATACCCATTCAATAGATTTTTTTTAAAATGAAATGTTGCAATTTATATTATTATATGTCTTGAACATCAAAACATAGACCAAAATATTTTGACACTCTATGAACACAGCAAAACCTTTCTTTTTTCCCATAAAGCTTACAAATATAACTTACAAGATAGCAGATGGACTATCAACAAGAGGAGTGAAACGAGATGGTGAGAAAGTATTGACCAGTGTGAGTGATGTCAGCACATCAAAGCTATTTTAGCCTTATTTTCAGCTGTCAGAGGAAAGCAGTCTACTAAGAGGAGATACAAAAAACAATGGTGAGTCACTCATTGCAGGTTTATAGCAAGTTTCGCTTAAACCAGGGACATTATGACGAAGCATGTAGAGATTTGGAATAAGTGTTCAGTAAGACTAATGTCACAGGCTGATTTAAAGGAGAAAAAACACTTTAGATAAAGAATGAGTGGTGAGTAGAAGAAGGGACACCCCTGTCTGATTCAGTTTTTGTCACCACAGTGTTATCATTGTGGAAGACAGCCATCGGGTAGAACTGCAGTATCCCCACCTACCACAGAAGGATCTGCAAATGAGAAGGTGCACATCTATAACCTGCATGGTATAGAGGGAGCAAGGCATGCACATAACCCTGTGAGCACGTGTGTGTGTATTTCTGTACAAGGGTAGACCTTTTGGGGATTAGGAATGAAAGGATGCTACTAAACACCTACAAAATGTAAACATTTTAAGACACTTTATACATGTTCTTTTATTGTGGTTTATCTGTTATATCACTCATTGATCCTGTGTGTAAAGCACATTCATTGTTAGTTAATTACATCTCAATAATACATCAATAAATCACTTCAGTCATGGTTTGTTTAAAGCCATGTGCATTGAGGTTTTTTTTTTCTGTGATAGATGTTATCTAGAAATGGTTCCCTGTAGAAAAAGCAAAGACTGAAAACTGAATGGAAGAGGATGTTGGCTAGCTCAGGAGGATTTTGGGTAGTGGATGGGAAGAGTGTGCCTGGCAAAACTTAGAAGAAAAGGAAAGTTTAGTGTACTAAGAAGAGTTAAAGATTTAAGGAGGGGGACATTAGATTGAAAAGCGAAGGAGACTAATACTGAAGCAGATGAGAGATGGTACAAAGGAATTTCAGGGATGAAATGGGACTTCAGGAGCAAATGTATAGTTTATAAAATAAGAGTGGATCAATAGATGGTGTCTGTGAAATAACACGGGAAAAATATGGGATGAGACAGAAGGCAGAAACAAGTCACAAAGAAATCAAGGTCTTTCTAAATTATTTATTTACTTATTTCTGCCACTGACCAGTGGGATCCCTTTTAAAGAGAGATATAGTAGCAGGATATTTGGGAGGGGTAAAAACAACAACAACAACAAAACCCCTATGCAACCAAACAGTTTCAGAGAAGACTTGATGCAGAAAACCTTCTAATTTACAATCCAAGATTTAGTTATACTAGAGAAGTGCACTTATTTGGAAGATAAGACAAAAATAGGAGAAAATGTATTTGAAATCCAGAATAACTGTTTTAACAGACATTATTTTATTAAACCAGTGTGGTGGTTTAGCCCTGGCTGGAGACCAGACACTCACCAAAGCTGCTCTACCACTCTTCTTTTCAGATGGACAGGGGAGAAAATATATCTTGAGAGGCTTAGGAGTCAAGATAAGGGCAGGGAGACATCATTCTGCAATTAGCATCATGGGCAAAACAGACTCAACATAGAATAAAGGAAAGAAAACGATCTAATTTATTATACTACACTACACACCCAGTGAAACCAGTTGGATAATGAGAAGTGCAACCAGATCTTAAAGCACCTCCCCCCACCCCTCCCTTCTTAGCAGACAACTTTAGTCATGATTTCGCTCCTTTCTTCCCCCTAAGTATGGCATGGGGAGGGGCAGGGAATGGGGGAATGGGATTTCAGTCAGTTCATCATGAGTTGTTTTGCTTCTCAGCTGGGGATGGGGGAGAGGAGGGGCATTCCTCACACTCTTCCCCTGCTCCAGAGTGAGGTCGCACTACGGGAGAGAGTTCTTTATGAACTTCTCCAAAGTGAGTCCTTTCTGTCAGGGCTTCAGCTCCTCACCAACTGCCTCAGTGTGGCTCCCTTCTATGGGGTGTCAACCTTCAGGCCCAGATTGCTCCAGCCTGGTCCCCCATGGAGTCACAATTTCTCCCAGCAAACGTACTCTAGAGTGGATCTCTTTCTCCCTGGGCTGCAGGTTTCACTGGCAGGAGTTTACTCCAATATAGGCTCCCTATAGGGTCACAGCATCCTTCAAGTGTCTTCACCCTCTCTGGTGTGGGCTCCTCCATGGGCTGTAGATGGGATCTCTGCTACCTGTCATCATCCATGGGCTGCAGGGGGACAGCCCGCTTCTCCATGGTCTTCTCCATGGTCTGCAGGGGAATCTTTCTCTCTCCAGCACCTTGAGTGTCTCCTTCCCCCTCTTCTTCACTGAATTTGGTGTCTGTACAGTTTCTTACATCTTCTCACTCCTTTGCCACTCGGTGGCAAAAAGTGGTTGCTTGCAGGTTTTTTTCCTCATAAATGTGATTCTCATTGGTGCTGTGACCATCGCGGATGGGCTCGGCCTTGGTCAATAGTGACTCCAGCCTTTAGTCAGCTGGTGTTTGCTCTGTGGGGCCTGCAGAGAGCTTCTAACTGCTTCTTACAGAAGCCACCTCTGCAGTGCCCCCCCCTCCTCCACCAGAACCTAGCCACCCAAAACTAATACAACCAAAAAAAAAATTCCTATCAACATATTTATTAAAAAAAATGTGAAATATTACTTAAGCTGTTGTCCAAAGTATTTGGACAATTTTTCCTGAACCGTATACTTCCAAGATTCCTTTGTGGTTCAAAAAAGAAATTCAAACTGGTTTGTCACTTGAAGAGCCATGTTTAAAGAGACAATATGTATTCTGGATGCCCTGTAACTGTATTCTGCTTTATTTGTGATACCAAGTCTTGCCTATCAAATCTCCGGTAATAAAATCCTTAGAACTCTTGAAATCTTTCCACTTTATGCTAATTTATTTACAGGTATTTTTTGTGATCTGTATTAATTTTCCATTTTATACATGATCTTTTATTGAAAACTGTGCCCATGTAACAACATTTTACTATATAAATGAGAGTTGATAAATAGGGAAATGGTTAAGTGGATGGATGAAGGGAAGGAGAAAGTAAACATAACAGCTGTTTCTTGATAAGAAATAAAAAGATCTGTTCATCAATGCATAGTTTTGGAGTGGAAAAGGAGAACTTTTTTTTTTTTTATTCAAATGGTTGTTGCTCTAAATCACTGAATAAACGTACCAACTGAGGCAAATTCAAATAAATTGAAACTACAGAAAGTACCTCTAGGAGCCACTGTGAAATGGAAGTATTTTGCCCTGTGGTGTTAGCAATCGAGCAACACTAAAAAAGGATGTGGTTTATTTAGCTACTTTAAGAACAACCAGTATGAAAACCCACAATTGATAAGTACTTTGACTAGCAATGAGAACAGTAACCGTAGCAGTGACTAAGTATTCTTGAAAGACTGACAAGAACTGATGCATATTTAAAGGGAAGACATGGTTTAAGGAAAGTGCTTTGATAGATATTTCATGTATTATAACTTCAAAAATATTTTCACTCTTGTGGGTATAAAATAGGAATCTATAAAACATTAAGGCTTCTATTGCCTAGTGTCAGTAAAAGCACATCTCCGTTACCATGCTACCTCTTTGACTGTATTTCTAGGACTGCATTAATGTATGCACTTTTTACTTGCACTACATCTTTTTGTACACAAAATCTGTGTTTATGGATAGAAATATGTGAAACTGGAAAAAAAATTACTTAGCGGTTGCTCCAAATATACCTTCTGCTTTACATTACAGTTATAAGAAAATTAAATGATTTACTGAGTGGATCTCAAATTTTATATAACGTTTTAGTTTTCAATTTTTTAGTATTAAAATGCCTACTAGATACTTCTAAAATAAATATATGAAACCATAGACACAAAACTAGAGACTACAATGTCTCAGGCTGTTTAATTAGTTCTACAATTGCATGGCCAGCTTCTCTGAAAACAAAACCAAACCAAATTTTGCTTTATTATCACATACTGCCTTCTCAGATTTTCCAAGAGAAAAGTCTAGATCAGTAATATTTTTTTTGAAGAACTCTGTCTTGTCTGATCTTGGAAACTCTCCTCTTGAGTCATTAAATGGAACATTACTGTGATGTCAGGGGTTTAGTATTAAAAAGGATGAATTAAGTGTTTGGCAATAGGGATTTAGTGATTTTTAGTAACACCAGAAGAAGGTAAGATTGAAAGTGCACTTTTATCTATCAGTATATGTGGTGTGTTAAAATCTGATGGACTGACTGGCTTAAGGGAGTATTACAGTGAAAGAAGTAAAGTCCCTTTCACTCTTAGCACTTAGTCAACTAGTAAGCTATATGAACCATTAGATCTACTGGGTTTTATGTCAACAGTCTTATCAAGAGTAGGCTTTTCTGAAGTTAGATATTAGAGATGAACAGAACTCAGCTGTGTGAAGGGTTTGGTGATGTTCTTGTCATGATAATAAAAAGATACACCTGAGCTAACATTTGCTTCCTAAATTCTTTGAAAAGCCTTTTGCATCCTTCTGTCCTGACATGCTTCCCCAAATTATACACCTTCTTGACATAACTCAACACAACATCTGTGGCTTTAAAATAAAAGGTCCAGCATAACGAGAAGTTTGCAGTTGACATCATCTGCTGAAGACTACCAGACAAAGTTCATAAATCTTCTCAGATTCACACACTATAAACGTTGAACTGTGGGACTAGTAAATTTTATGGCTACACATTTCTAGCTCCTGAATTCATAACTAGACATTTGCAACTTGCAAATCTTATTTAAGAACTGTGACCTTAATGTGTAAAGACTTCATACACTGTAGTGATAGCAGAAAAATTTAGCCGATTACCCCTGAGTCTAGCCTATTACATTTGGCTCTCAAAATTTTAGATCAGATTATTGCTGAAGTTTCAGTGGAGTTAAATTATTTGTCTGGGATTTGTATGTAATAAAAAAATCATATTATAGTAGTTTTAAGGCAGAGATGTCTCTTGAATGTAGGCTTAGGTATAAGCATCATTACTTTTAGACTTAAGTATAAGTAGACATCATCAACAGTATTGATTATGTTAATATTTATCATGGTTACCTGGTGATTATCTCTAACCCACAAGATACAAATTCATATATTTGCCTATTTAAAAATTTGGGCTAGGGATACGATAATAATCTGTTATTTGCATAAGTGTTATAAAGATCTCTGTGTTTGATCAAAATTTAGGTATAATTCTTTTCCATAGCTGGTATGTTGATATATTACAGGGTTTTTTATGTATTCACCCAGAACCTTTTATATTCCAGTTGAAGTGAGATTAAGTGTGCCACAATATCTAGAAACACGGTACTTTAGAAGGATTTATGAAATACTATCAAAAGTAAAGAACTGAGCTAAGTTGTAAAGAACTTGCTATTCACTATCTTAAACAAACAAACAAAAAAAAAAACCTGAATTTCACAGCTGTCCTGAATAGCAAAGCTGACCTTTGGTTTTGTATGAATCAAGTATTGAGTTCAAGATATTGTCCGTATCTTTGCCAAAGGATTTACTTTGTCACTGCAAAAGTTTCCCTTTACTGCCTAATGTCACACTGAACCTGGGTTCTTCCTGAGTTTAGCCAAAGGTGGACTGGAAGCTCTTCAGCCTCCCTGGATGTGGGCCAACAAACCATTTTGGTTTCCACTTATGTCCTTTGACATAAGAAAATGAATCTGCAGTGACAGGTCACAGAAAGCAACTCTAGGAGGTAGTAATGTCAATTCATCACATACTATTCTTAATAAATAAAGAAAAGCAATTTATTAATAAATAAATAAAGACTAAGAATGTCTTAATAGTAGTACTGTGTGGCCCTTGCTAGAGGCCAAATGCCTACCAAAGTTGCTCTATCACTCCCCTTTTCAGCTGGAAAGGGGAGAAAATAAATATTGAGAGGCTTAGAGTTTGAGATAAGGACAGAGAGAGATCACTCTGCAATTGGTGTCATGGGCAAAACAGACTCAACAGAGGATAAAGGAAAGAAAACTAATTTATTACAACTACACTACACACCCAGTGAGACCAGAGTTGGGTAATGGGAAGTGCGTCCAGGTCTTAAAGCACCTTCCCCATCTCTCCCTTCTTAGCAGACTTAAATTTATTAATGATTTTAATCCCTTCTCTCCCCACATCATGGCACAGGGAGGGTCAGGGAGTGGGGGAATGGGGTTCTGGTCAGTTCCTCATAAGCTGCTTTCCTCCTCCAGATCTTAAACCACGTCTACTTCCCTCCCCCCCCGTCTTAGCAGACTTTAGTCATAATTTTGCTCCCTTCTTCCCCTCCCATTGTGGCGCAGGGAGGGGCAGGGACTATGGAATGGGGGTTTTCAGTCAGTTCCTCCCAAGTTGTCTTCCTTCTTAGCTGGGGCAGGCTTTCCACATCTGCTTCCCCTGCTGCACCATGGGGTCCCACCCATGGGAGAGAGTCCTCCATGAACTTCTCCAACGTGAGTCCTTTCTATCAGGGCATCATCTCCTCACCAATTGCCTCAGTGTGGCTCCCTTCCATGGGGTGCTGACCTTCAGGCCCAGATTGCTCCAGCTTGGTCCCCCACAGAGTCAGAAGTCCCCCAGCAAACCTGCTGTGGCATGGGTCAGTCTCTTCACCAGTTGTAGATGGTCTCTGCTCCCCATCATTAACTATGGGCTGTAGAGGATCACTGGGGTCTTCTCCACGGGCTGCAGGGAAATCTCTCCAGCAGCTGGAGCACCTCATTCTTCCCCCCCTACCTGGCCTTGGTGTCTGCACAGTTTCTTACACCTTCTCACTCCCCTCTCTGGTGCCAAAATGCACCAGCCTGAGGGGTTTTTTTTTCTCCTAAATGTGATTCCCAGAGGCGCTGTGTCCATCACTGAGGGGCTCATCCTTGGTCAGAAATGACTCTGGCCTTGAATTGGCCATTATTTACAGTCTGGGGCCTGCAGAGAGCTTCTAGCTGCTTCTTCGAGAAGCCACCTCTGCAGCATCCCCCCCCCCGTTGAAAACTGAGCTATGTGGAAAATACATATTTGAAGAACACTAATCACTATGTCAAAGCCCTGTTTGGTAATTTGTCAGAGAGTTGCTTAGCTATGGGTTTTCAGATAAAGTAAGATAAGCAAAGAAAGCTTGAGAAACCAAATCTGAATCAAACTTAAGAAATTTCTGGGTTTTAAATAGTTTAAATCATAATGGATTTAGTCATAACTTGAAACTTCACTAGTGTCTTGCATGAAGAAGGCTGTTTCTGAGGTTGCCTTTCTCAAGTCAATGCCAAAATTGCCTTTCAGGAAAGAAACTCTAAAAGGAAAATGTATGTTCACTTTTGTCAGTAGAGATAACTGCTTCAAATTCTTCCTTCTAAGGCTTTAGACTGGCAGGGTTTCAGATGCATAATATCAATAAGCTAAGTATTATAATTGACAAAATGTATGTTGTGCAACAAAATAAAAATTTGATATTGCTATCATTTATGAGAGAAAAAATTTCCAATGCTTGTGTGTTAACATGTTTTTTACTTTTGTTTGTAAATGACACTAAATTATGGTTTCAAGCTAACTGCTACTGTTGTTGGGCAGCACTTGAAATTCTTGGATAACTCTTTCCTGGACAAAAGGGATAAAAATATCCGCTGCATGCCAAGGTGAATTTGAATGCATTTTTAGATTGGTTGTTTACTGCTATAGATTTTCTTTGGCCAGTATAGTGCTTGGCATAAATTGAAGCAATTGTTCTGCATTGTACTCACCATCAGAGTTCCCTCAGTCTCTCCATAGAAATTGGTTTTAGACATGAAAATATTCTTTGAATGAAGTGAATTCTGCTGATACAATTAAAACAAGAAAGTATTTGGGTCAAGAGTTCTGATTGTCTTTTTGTATTAATGCAGTATTCCTTACTTTTGAATGAGTTAGTTTAAAAAAAAAAATCATTCCATATTTATAGCTATAGTTTCTAAAACTCTGTTGCCATCTAACTCACTTAAAAGAATGTCTGAGAAATAAGCCTCTTAAAAGAAAACATTTTCTCTAGGCTACCCTAAAACATACTGAATAATTCATGGAAGCCATTGAAATAAACACAATAAAGAATGAAGCAGTTAAACAAATACACTTCTCTGAGCTCAGAGTTTATATATTTAACCATTTATTCTATGTACCAGATTTAGTCAACAGTAAGGCAAGAAATTAACGGTAAGGAAAAAAATGTATATAATGTATATAAATGTATATATAAATATATATCTATAATATCCTCTAAGTACATTTTTATGTACATATTTTTATACGTGCTAATTTAAAATATAGTAAACAATTGAGGACAGAACCTTTGAAAGGTCAGTGAAAATTTTAGAATATAATCATGTTGACTGGAAGCATTTTAAACAGGTCATACCATGGTTTTGATGGTCTTCCTCCTGGTGCTAGTTGTCAGGGACCTTTGTTTTCTGTGGTTTTCTGTTCCCAGGTTCTGCAGGATTGGTTAGCCAGGACAACACCATGGCTGGGAAATGCAAGGAACAAATGGCATTGAGGATCTTTGTGTATCACTGTTTTCAATCGTCTGTGGACAAAATGGTGGAGCCAGGACCTTTAACAAACAGCCTTTTATGAGCCTAATTTAACCAAATAGGGTCCTATGAAAGTCTTCTTGAAAACAAGGCAAAATGTTTTCTCTAACACTTTTATTTGAAGCCTGTATACACGTAATTCAGAATGAATGTCCATCCATCTGTGTATCAGTTATCACAGTTCTGACCGTAAGGTTTGTCAAGCAGTTTCCAGGATGTCATAACTTGCAGGCAACTTTGAAACAATTTGAATAGAATCTAAACTCCTTTTGAAGAGTAAATGAAATTTGGATTAGATTCTGAACAGTAATTATTGTCTGTAGTATTAACTATGTACATGGTTTTTGCCTTGTTTGAGAAAATATATGATTCCCAGCAGCTGATAAAATCTTTAAGATTCCCAGTGACAACCCCACATTTCCTGAAATGGCTAAAAAAACTCCCCAAAAAAAACCCACCAAAACAAAACCCAACACCATGCCTCCCAATCCCAGCCACAATCTAGCTCTATGAATTTTATTGTGTATACAAAAAATGTACAGGGTTCCCAAACTGTTTTCTCCTTCCGATGTTCTCTCTTTTTTTTTTTTTTCCCCTCAGTTTTGTATTTAGGAAAAAACCTAACAATAGTCAAATAAAAAACAACTACAAAAAAAACCGCACAGCGTTTTATTTTGTTTCTAAAATAGCTAAAGTTAAGCTGTTATCTTTTTTCAAAGTAGAAGGGAATGTAAAATTCTCCTTGAAATTGTAATATTATTTTAGTATGATCCAAAGTTATTTTTAGCATAGTTGTCTCTGTGAAATTTTCAGTTACTCTACAGTCGCCTCAGTAGCAGCTTTTTAATTCACTGATTATTAGTATTATTAATAATAATATTTACAGGTCCAGTGATTTACTAGTGTAGCAGCCTTAGGACTGAAGTTAACCCAAGATTCAAACCAAGTCATTCTCAAGTGAAAACACTGAAAAATGTTTAGGATGGTGTCATACAGAAGGATGTTTTCACATTCTATAGTTTTTGCTCTAAATAACTAATCTATAGTTATTTTGCAATAGGTATCCCTTTATTTAAAAAAATGGAAGTCATTGTAAAAGTAATGATACAATGTCATACACTGTAAAAGTAATGATACAGTGTCATACATTGTAAAAGTAATTATAATAATAGCCCAACTCATTTGGTTGTTTTTTTTTTCTTTCAGTGTTCAAAACTCATGATTGGAGCAACAACAAATTAAACACAATTCTCAGTGTATTGATGAGTTAAACATGAGCACCATAACATCATTTTCAAATTCTTTTATTCAACTACAGACAGATCATGTGCTAGTTTTAAAAATGAGTATAGTATTCCTATACAAGTTCTACAGCTAAAATATATATCTATTTTATTGCTCTCAACACTATAAATGCATAAGCCAGAGTTTTCTGCTGTGAGCACAACTGCTCAGTGAAACTGGAGATGAGCTCATCGATTCCATGCCTCCTGCAATAAAATAAAGTAAAATATTCAAAGGTGAAAGTACTTTAGTGGGAATGGATGCACCAGAACACAGTCCTCACTTTACCACACACAGAGGCAGACTTCACAGGAAATGGGTCAGTTTGGCAGCATGTAAAATGGTCAGATTTGGACATTTAAATATGAGTATGTATTTTCTGATCCAGCTGTTGTGAACAAAATGGCTTGAAACCAGAGATAGGTGCAGTGATGAACTTCATCCTTGGAAACGTTTCTGCTCTTACATTTGCAAACACTTAGGATTTTTACAAGTGGTAAATATGGACAAAGAATTAGTCTAACACAAATGTTGCCAAAATCCGTCTTCAATGTTAGGAGGCTTAATATGAGATAACGGTCCTTGAAAGCAGGAAGATTGGGAATAGTGACCGAAGTAAAAGACAGAGCAAAGTGGTTAGGCCAAGAGTTTTCCAGATGATATGGAAATAATTTCCTAAGTGTCACTACGATTTTCTGTGATGATCAAAATCTTCCACTGGCTGAAAACTTTTATTAGGAGTACTAAAGAGAGATGATCCATAAGAATATTTTAATGTACTGCTTCTGTATAATTTCTTCTTTCATTTCCATAGGGAAAAATTTCTATTTCATTATAGGAGTTCATAGTCTTAGTTTTATCGCTTGTTGGCTGCATCATAGGCTATCTGGGAATATTGTTGGCAAATCACAGAGTTCAGTAACGGTGAACAGCTTCCAGAGCACATTTAGCATAGCTTTGATTGCTACTTCTTGAGCTTCATGTTTACAATGTGCACAAAATATCCTAACTCAGACACATTTTGCTGCTTTCCTCCTTCCTAGAATTTCTCTGTAGCCTCCCAAGAAACATGCAAATGTTGGACTGGAAGAGACCATTTTATAATATTTAATTTTTATGCTTTATACTTTCAAATCCACCACAGAAAAGGCTTTACATAACTTCACCTAGCGGTCCCCAACTTTGTAAGTTGATCTTTTCTAAATACAGTTATTAAACAGTATAATTATTTTTTTCTCTCCATTGACTTAACATGTGATCCCTATTTCCACTAAATAAAAACACCAGAAGCAGACAATACCATAGGTGCCACAGTAATCTTCATTGTCATTTAGACTGCCAGGCTTTATTGTTTCTTTCTCATTAAATTCCTTCTGCTATATTACTTCTAAAAATCAAATGTTTTTATATAGAAATAAGTAACTTATTGAAAAATTTTAGTTCAGAAAGACACTAAAGAAGACAAAGACAATATATTTAAAATTATTGTCTTATAATTGCCTTTTAAATCCCAAAAGGTGGCATTCATTTATTTTGCTTAGCATATAATTGATGCTTTTTGTTTATGGGAGCCATACCTGGCTTGGACCTTTAGAACAAAATGAGTTTCTCTCGTGGCAACCTGTATTATAACAATCATAATTTAAAAGAATTCTTTACAGCATAAGTCCAAAGTCTTTAATGAATGACACATGATATAGCCTCTGCCCTTTTCCTCCTTCAAGAATTATACACGACACATATTTCTGTAACTCTTGTAATTTATAGAACCTTTATTTTAAGAGAGGCCTAAAAGTTTGGTGTTTTTTTCAAATCATACATTTAATTTTTTGAAAACAGCAGTCAAATATCTCTCAAATAAAGAAGTTAAATGGCTAATATTATGTCTGTAATGACACCTCAGAGACAGTTTTATTTGGAAAGGTTAGTCTGACAATGAAAGTCAGGTTAAGAGGAGATTTTCCATACAAATGGCTTTAATCTGGTTTATTCCAACTATTGCTCTTGTGGTTTAGACTATTACCTGAGTAATACCTCACTAACATACTTTTTGGGTTTGGGTTTTTGGGTTTTTTTGTGATCTGAAATTTTCTAAAGGAGGAGGCATCAAAAATCCAATATGAATTTGCAATGTCTTCATTCTTACAGTGAGAAAAAACTTTTTTTTTCTTTTTTTTTTTTAAATTTCATTTTTTAGCATCCAAGGTTCCCTTTTAAAATTAGATCCTGCATACCAGATGACTGAAATTGCCGTATACTGCGTGTGTCTGAAAGCTGCTGCTTTAGAGTGAGAACTCTACATCGGGCACATGGTCTGTAACCCACCGCTGCCCTCATGGTGCCTTATTTTCTGGTCAGGCAGTTTAGCTCTTGCACCTGGCTTCAATTAGGTAACAGTGTAGGGTGGGGTTTTGCTTGTTTGATGTATGCAGTTACTCCATCTGTTTTAGAAAGCAACATCTCAAAATATTTGAATGGCCAGATGAGCTCCTGATCCTTTAAAGATCTTTTCTGGTACATATATATATATATATAGGGTATATATATGCATATAGTTCTATATACTGGCACTGAAAACATGATAATATGGTAAGAAAGAAATGGATCTCCATCTCTTCCTTTGTAACATGTATTATTCATTTACCTCAATTAGATTTCTTAATACTTCACTAGTTTTATTCTTGCATGTTCAGTGGGATGGCTTTTGAAATAGCTGAACTGACTACAGCAGTATTTTGAAGCTCTGAAGCGATGTATTTGGGTTATAAAGAAATTAATTCAAATGATCCCACTATAGAAATTTAATTGTACAAATCTCCAGATTGTGAGATAATTTGATTAGACTTTTTTTTTTTCTACATTGCCATAACCATTTATAGTTTTTTGGCACCTTTACTGCTGTATATTAATTCTTTGAATCAAACTGCTTTATACTAGGAGGAAAGCAGAGGGCACAGTTTTATTATTATGCAGTTCTCAGCAAAGCGTCTACCTGCCTCAACTTTTTTTTCCCCTCTGGTGCCCCAGTTTTGCGCAGTCTCTGCAGACTGGGAGTCCTTAGCTGTTGAGGGTAATTGTAAATTTTGAAGGGGCTGAAGAGGGTGCCTAGCTTCTCTTGTTATGTTATGACAATGTAGATAACGCCATTTCTCATATATAGACATAATTTCTGAAAAAAATTCCATAGCTGCAAATCATGGACCCCAGTCTGGGTCAGAGCTGGATGTATTCTGTAAATGTAACTGAATTTCTGGGAAATTTCTGGAAAGGTTTCTAGCAGTAGGTAGAGAATTATGAGGTTTTTGTAGAACACTAGAACTAATCTGAATAATTTGGTATATTGGGGATATAATACTCAAGTTATGTAACTCTGGGATAGGGACTGACACAAGATTTCTTCCGGGGCTGGAAAAAATTACTTGGGACATTTGCATGGTAATAATAAAATGCACTCATTTTATATAAATACAGGTCTACAGAAGGGAAAATGAAACAAAACCAAACAAAATCCAACAGCAACAAACTACTATTTCCCCCAGAAAAAGGGAAATTTTGAAAATCATGAGGTTTTTCTCCTCTGTCTAGCTTTAAAAAAAAAAAAAGCAAGAGACTAGACATTCATTTATTGAGTACCTTGTCAATTATTTGATGTATTTGCTTGCTATTTAGAATAAAAGATAATTCAAAAGCTTGAAGAAGTAGTTGGATCTCTGACAGTGCAGCTAGACACAAAAACATCAAAGAAGATTTTGTCTTGGAAACACTGTGTGTTGCTTGATTAGATACCAAGATTTTCATGGCTTTTAGGTCAAATTAGCTTCACTAGCTCTTATTGACTTATGTAGGTTTTTCTTGTTTTGGTGTTTTTTTATTTATTTCTTATAATGCTTGCTCCTGTTCTTGAAAATTCACTTAGTTTAGTTTAGTTTTGTGTTTTGTTTCTGGTTTGGGTTTTTTTGTTTGTTTGTTTGGTTGGTTGATTTTTTTTCTTCCCCGATTCAATTGCTTTTAAATGTTCTTTCTTGAAGTAGAAATATTTCAGGAAATGCAAAGAAATCATACATTGGTTTTGAAACTTAGTTCATTTTTCCCACCCTCTTAGACTTATGAGAAAGGCTTGCTGGTGCATACTTGTTGAATGTGATTAACCTGTAAAACAGTATTGGGATCAGAGTTTTGTGAGTCAATAATGGTTTTGGTTTTTTTTTTCCTTTCTTCTTTTTTTTTTTTATAATTCTGCTCACATCTATTCATTTCATGAAAGTTCAAAATCAGTAACATCTTAACATTTCAGTTTTCACATGGAAGATTTCTTCCAATGATCTTTATAAATATTAATTTCTCAAACAGCTCAAAATTCATATGAAATATGTATTATGCTACCCAGATGTTACTGGGTTTATGCACTTATGTCATAAAACTCTAGTAAAGAGCATCCTCATGGAAACAGACATGAGACAGATCAGCAGGGCATTATACAGTTGTTATGAAGGAGTTACCTAGGAAATGAAAAGATTTTGGTCCTGGTACCTGTTGTAGTCAATACCTAAATTTCCTGTGTGGGAATACAAGTTAGGAAGTGATTTCTAGCATATTTGTGGCCATTACAGCCAAGTAACTGTCACTTCCTAACTGTAAACCGAGTGCTGGCCACAACACTCATCAGAATAGGATGTATGAAGGAAAGTCCATTATTGAAAAATCATTAAAGTCAAGATACAGATAAATTAAAACACAGTAGGATATAAGTCTACACAGAGTCTTGCAGCAAATCACTGATGAGAACAGGCATTAGACAGCACAGGATTTATACAAAGCCATGATTATTTTTTTTAACCCAGAAACATAGAAAAATGCAAAATTAGCCACAGTTGTTTTGGTTCCCACCCCACCCCCACCCCCACCCCAAATCTTGTAATGACAAGTGTATTTACCAGTCTTTCAAAGCCAAGCTATTGCAAATTGGTATTTTTGAGAAAATCTAAGAGGCAGAGGTGTCAATTATTTTATTCAAAAGAAGTAAAATATTAGTTACAGTTGGTATATGTTTTTAAAGAGTGCAAAGCTTGGGAGGTATTTTTGTTTCCTTTCTTGTTGTTTTATGGTTCTAGAAGTTGTGCATCTCTCCAATTGTTCTATTAATAATCATTTGACAACAGTGATAGGAAATGTTAGTACTTGTAGTGCTGCTACAGTTGCATTGGTGTAACAATGTGGGTAACATTATGTACATAATAAAGTCCTTTAGGTGTGTTATTAACAGGGACTCCAATGACTTTCATCTCCTGGATGATCTGGACTCTAGTGCTTGATCTAACTACATGTGTGAACAAATAATTGATCCCATGTTTGAATAACATTGGATTGTGTACTCTGAAAAGCTAGAGAATTCACATTTGGAACTACTATTACATGTTTAATTGAAATCAACAATAGGTGTGGGACCTTCTCTGTAGCTACAAAGTAGACATGAAAGGAAACTGTTAGCTTTATATTGTCAAAACAAATAATTAACAGGTAATTTCCAATAAATATTAGTTTTAGAAACCTAGGTAAACATACAGATTCTAGAAAATGAATACAATCAGACATTGGAATACTATAAATTAAATTACTCATTTGCAGTAATAAATGTACTGGTCTGGTTCAAAGTCAATCTGATTCCACCTAAGATAAGGATGGGATCTGATTGACAGAATCCCACTGTAGGACAAGAGTTCAGTCTCAAGAGAAACGAAGAAAGGGTTTGAATTGTTTTGGTCCACTTTTCCCAGACAGCACTCTTCTAGGACATGGTGTTTTCTTTGGAATTAAATTCTTATGCTATCTGGAAGTATTAGGAGCGATGAACTTTTATGAAGCAGGTATGAAAATTAACTCAGTTCCTCTGACTTCAAATAACCATCTGTTTCTTCACTAACTGCAGGAAAAAAATGTATAAGAATCCACTTAGGCAGTGGTGGCGGGAGATGAGCAAATATTTTTGCATGTAAATTCTTCACACTTTTTGTAATTAAAAGAGAGGGGGAAAAAAGTAAAATAAAATGCCAATAAACCGAAACTATTCTATTCCTATATCTAGTTACCTATTGTCAGACTTCTTTTTTACACAGGCAGTCTCACTCCATTGTTTTCATCAATAAAGTTCTGCCTCTTCAAAGAGATGAGAGCTGTGTTTATCTGCTTGCTATTTAATTATTCTTTATTATCAAAATACTTCACTTTTAATAACCTATTCTCCTTTGAAACTAGATTATCTCTTGGATTACACTGGAATTTTCCCTTGAGGGTGTATTTTTATTTCATTTCCTTGTATAATTAAAGATGTTTATGTTGTATTACGCATCTCCAGTCTTTACTGGAGGTAGCTTGTACCTGTACGGTACACAATGATGGTAAGACATAAGAAAGTTTTGGTTCTATCTTTTTTTTCTTTAATTTGCAATTCTAACACACTCCTCCTATTAAATATTTATTATCACATCAGAAATATATCCCTGTGTATTTATTTTACAAAATTACATTATTATGGATGTTCTCTATCTTACAAACAGACAGTAAATAGGAAGTAATTTTTTGAGAAACAAAGAAATAAAGGCAGTAATTTCTCCTTGTAAATCCAACAGAGAACTATATTTTCCCCAAACATGTAACAGTCACAGCTTATACCTGAATAATAATAATAATAAAAAAACAACCAAAAAACCCAACCAAAACTAATTAAACGTGCTGGTTAAAAGCAATGTCCCTTTATTGTCCTCTTTTATGTAAATTTAAGATAAATTAATTGGTTAAATCAAAGACATTTTCAGGCCACTTCCACCTAAATGAAAGGAACATTAGATAATATTTGGTTTTCTTACAGGTCATAATCAGCATTCATCTAAACTGTTGTTTTAAATCTAAAGATTTGATCAAGGTTGTAGTGTTGCTATTTTCAGGATAATATTTTAAGATACTTCAGTTTAAATAGACAAGGCAATACTTGAGACAAGCATTTGCTAAACTGAATACTTGTGAATGAACGAAGAGGGAAATAGGGAAATACTTTTGAAAGGAAATGATTAGTTGAAATCATCAGTAGCAAAATAAGATGATATGAAATTGGTGACATTTTTGTTATCTGTTCTTGTCTATGTGTGTACATACTTATTTATTTAAATACCTCTCACCTGTTAGCAGAAATGGTATGTTGATACGCTCCCTTTGAAGACCTGCTCAAAGAGAGATGATGGGAATTTTTTATACCTCAGTTAGGAAAAGTTAGCATCCCAATGACTGATTTTATATACGTTCTTAATACAGGCTAGAGACTTACATGTCACTAGAGTTTTTTCCTTAGTATTAAAGCACATTCCCACACCAGTACCAAAAAACTGAAACAAAATCAAAACCAAAAATCGTAAATAAACCCGAGTTTTATTGTCTGAGATGGGTGAATGCAGTGTATATCATAAATACAAAGCAAAACAAGAAAGTAAAATCACCCCTCTTCCAAAGATGAAGGGTTGTGTGCTGTGTGTGTCTACATGAAACCCCAGAAAATGAGGTGCAATGGGTTTTTTGGGTGGTTGTTTTGACTTTTTTTGTTGTTTTGTTTGTTTGGTGTTTTTTAGAAAGAATCTACACTATAGCAGATTCAATTGGAAGTATTGTGGAGATATTACTGAGAATTGTTGCCATGAAATCTTAATATTAATTACCAGCAGTGTAATCTTGTTTCACATGTTCACAGCTTTCACAGTTATGTGGGGCGTGTCTAAACCAAAATTAATGAAGGTTTTATTTGCATTCCCATGGTCAAATGATTTCTGAGACTATGAAATTCAATAAGATCAGATTTTTTATTAGTCTATAAAACTTGCAAGTTTGCATTTGACTTCTGGTGAATCCAGAGATGCATATGTACCATCATTACTAATCTCGAAAACCATAGTTGGTTTTTTTTTTCTCCCAGATATGCAACATTAATGCTGATAGAGATAAGATGAAAAAGCTGCCAAGAAAGACCTAGTTCTAGAAAATCCCACTGAGCTGATTTATCTATGCTGGGTAATAGTTTAAACACTACTGTTCACAGGAGAGAAAAAAAAAGTGTTAAATTTGAGTTTCATCTATGAATATAGCCAAGTCCACTGTGGAGTTTGTTTTTGTATTTGGGGTTTGTTTGTTTATTTGTTTTGTTTTAGTGTGAGGGTTTTTTTTAAAGTAGGATGGAAGACCACAGCTTTTCTTTATTCAAAGATTATGTGTTGCATCATTTATGGCTCCTATTCCACAATTACACAAATGTATGTGCAAAAAATAAATATGAAGGAAATGAGTAAAAGTGAAGTCCTGTTTTATTTATAGCTTTTGGGCCATTTATAAACTAATACTTCTCATGTCTGCAGATTGCTCTGGTAATGGCATATTTGATTTTTGGAGTAGAGTCTTAATTTCTCTCTATATCTTTTATCTGTAACTCCTTCTATATAGTTTGAGATATCTGTGACTAGTCTTATTATTCACTGTTATCCCAGAGAAACTGTTGAGGCCTTTTAAGATTGTGAACAAGAAGATGGTTTAACTATGTTAAAATATCTAGGATATACTGCTACTTACATACTTTTTAAAATGTTTTATAGAAAAAATAATTTTGAAACAGAAAAAAAAAAATTAAATTCTGTGGTGTTATTGCCTCTATTTTAGATGTATTAAGTAACGAAGATGATTAGGGGCCTGGAGCATCTCCCCTATGAGGATAGGCTGAGTAAGTTGGGACTCTTCAGCCTTGAGAAGAGAAGACTATGGGGGGACCTAATTAAAGTCTATAATTATCTTAAGCAGGGGATGCAGGGGGAATCGGTCAGCCCCTTTTCGGTGGTCTGTGGGGACAGGACAAGGGGCAATGGCTGCAAGTTGGAGCACAGGAAGTTCCGCACCAACATGCGGAAGAACTTTTTCACAGTGAGGGTGACAGAGCACTGGAATAGGCTGCCCAGGGGGGTGGTGGAGTCTCCTTCTCTGGAGATATTCAAGACCCGTCTGGACGCCTGAGTGATATGTCCTAGGGAGCCTGCTTTGGCAGGGGGGTTGGACCCGATGATCTCTTGAGGTCCCTTCCAACCCCTACGATTCTATGAACTATTTAATTTTATTCCCATATCCAAATTTGCATCAACAGCAACATCAACTATTGTGGGTTTCGGGGGGGGGCAGAGTGGCAATGAAATGTGTGGCATTCTTTAAACCCTTTACAGATTATTTACTAAATGCAAAGCAGGCTCATATGCTTGACTCGTAGCAGAGGTGAGGGCTCAAGGTGATGAGGACAATCCTAGCACTGCTGGCTCAGGAAGCACACCACCTGCATGATGTTGTTCACAGGAAGAAAGATGCCACTGTCTGCTTGTCCTGGGTTTTCATTCTCCCCTTGTTGTTTTCATAGGCTTCTCCCAGAAATGGGATACTAGGTGAGATGCAGCATTGTCTGAGCCAGTAGCATTATCCATAGATATATACGCAATATAAATAACTTTGGAAGGCTTAGTAGCATTCTTATAGGGCAATTGGTGTATGATGATACAAGGTATTTAAACCGGGGTACTCAGACTTGGCAAGAAGGTTGTGTAACAAGTTAATATCTGTTCTTTTTGCTTTAATCAATGGACCTAGTTAATCTCATTTCTCTCTATAGAGTGATGGTATATGTCTGGAACATTTCCAGAGTCAGAACCTCAGGCTTCTGGTGGAGAGAAGCAGTGGGAGAAACTGCCACCTCAGCAACAGCCTTGACTCACCTTGTTATTCTGTTAGAAGGGAAGTTACGATATGGGTGACCATAAAATGCAATTTGAGGGTCTCAGTGGTGCAGCAGAAAGATATGGTAAGATTTTAACGTTGCATCATCTTAAAGTTGATTTGTTTATCCATTATTGTTTGCATCAAATATAACGTCTGCTCTAAAATCTGTGCCACTGCTCTTCTATCTGTTTCATGCTAGCTGCAGGCCTACAGGTTCTGTGCCCCATGTATGAAAGCCATCTGTTTCTCACTTACAGGTTTTTTTCTTTGCAAAACTTAGCCTATTTCTACTGATTAGATTTTGCAGAAGTCTTTCTATTTCATGCATTTGCAAAAAGCTTTTATGAACACCTCCCTTGAGCAGTGGGGGGGACAGGATGGAGCAGGGGTGGTTGGACCAGAAAACCTCCAGAGGTCCCTTCTAACCTCAGCCACTCTGGGAGTCTGTAAAACAAGAAAGAAATGTGGCATGCAAGGATTTTTCTATTTGCTAATGAATGTGCAGTCACACACATGACCTCAATCCACACTAAATGAGTAGTCTCTGTAATTCCCAGAGGCAAGTTCAAGTCTTTTGGTCTGCAATGATGTTGTTTGTTTCAGCCTAAAGTATTGTGGCTTAGGTGCAGCTTCCTAGAAAAAGCGTTCTTGTGCAACCCAGGATGAGTTGCAGCACTTCTCTATTTTTATTAATAACCTAAATATATTAAATATAGTGGGGCTGATGAAAGAATGTTAATTAAAGTTTGCACCTTTTGCTACATAGCACACATTTCCTGTGCACAGTGGTGACAGGGACATGAAGATCTGAGACAACAGACAAAGATTAATAATATTAATTTCTGAAGGAAGTAAGCGCATATTTCTGAGTATTAATGACCAGAAATACACTTTTTTAACAGAGAAACATTATTAGTGATGACAGAAAATGATACAAAAACTACAAATATAATACCAACCTTTTCTGATCAAAACCCCTAATATGATGGTCTACATACACTTCTGGATGAGACTTTATACAATACTGAATACAGATTAAAATCTTAGTAAAATGAGGAAGAATTCTTTTAGTTCTTCTTTTTCATTCTACTGCCCTTGACCATGTCTTTTCTTCTGCTTTTCTTCTGGATTTTTCTAAGCTCATGTCCATTCCCATCTTTCAGATATATCCTTAAAGTTGTCTCACTCCTTCCAGAAAACAAGCAGAAAGATTTTCTCACCTCTCATTAGTTGCTTTCCTTTTCCTCTGTGCTCATAGTAGACAGCCTTACCCTCAATCATGCCTTTCTTTTCCTGCATTGATGCATTCCCACTTTTTCTTATCATTTTTTCTATATTTCTGAAATATCCTTTCACAAAATACATGACCACACTATTTCTCAAGAAATAGAATTTTCCCTTTTTTTTCAATCTGACTTGCAGTAGCTAAAAGCATATTCCTTCTTCCTACATGTAGCCCAAAGTGGGGGGTGTCATTTTATACATAATATTAATACACCTGTAATAGAGGCAAAAGTGATGACAGGTGTGTTGAACAGAATGAAGTGCAAATGCTGTTTTTCTACCTACCAAGTCTGTAATATAGCCTGGGGCTCTCATGGTTCTCAAGGTAACCTCAGAAACATGTTTTAAGTGAAGCACTTCAGGAATCTACCGATCTCAACTTCTGGTTTGAAATAAAATGTCCAGTTGCTTTGTAGTTACACCTGAGAACGTATGTCTGACTACTTGTATATTTGAGAAAGAAGCTAGTCTACATTTGATAAGTTCAGGAAACATCCACTACTTTTTCTTGGTAACTTGTTCAACGTTGCCAGTAATGCATCATACTGCTTGGCTACTATATTGGGTTCTGTTATGTAATGCATCATTATCTGCTAAAAAGTATTTTAATTTCAGCCTGCAATTATTCACTTGATGGCAAATAATTTATACATTTGTTGTAAAACAAAAAAAAAAAGTTATAAGATTTATAAATTGACATTTTGAAGTCTCTGACTATAACGAGTGTTTCTGCCTCTCACTCAGATCTGTGACTATAATCCATACAGCCCATAATTGGTATTGTTATTTGAGGTATGCTGAGAGTCCAATGGAATATAGCTTTTCCAGACTGATCCCAGTGAAGCTGGAGAAGGAGGTAGCATCATTTCCAACACAAAATCATACAATATATCCTGTAACACACAAAAATCTTGCATGGTTTACCTGCTTAATCCAGTTGCAGCCAACCACACTAGTTAACATGGGCACAACATGTTCTCCCAAGATCAGTTACAGTGCCAGCTCCCTCTGCCAGTCTATGAACCAGTCTGATAAGGAATGGGGTGATGCTGCCTACTGGGGTTTCTTCCATCAGGAGACATCTCTACATTATTATTAATTTATGATCTTTTCCCTGCCATATATCATGCTTTGTTGACTTAAATTCAGATTGATGTTTTCTCATCTTTTGCAGTAATGATACCTTAAACCTGTTGGAGAGATACCTTAATACTCAGGAGTATTTGAAACATTAATTCAGCATTAGAGGCTGCTCAATTTTTTCATATTAATTTTTGAGTGAAGTAGAAAATGTGTTTAATGAAAAGAAGAAAGTCTCTGGGCTAACATGATCTGTCTGAGGTTATGCAGAGAGCCAGTTTCTGTACTGGACTCACTAGCAAGTACAGGTTTTTAGAAAATGAACCCCCAAAAAACCAAGTAGGTATTTTGTGTTTCAGTCAACCAGTTTGTATGTCTTGAAGTCTGCCCAAAGGACAAGTATTTTAGGACAGATTAAATTTTCTGCCACAGCAATAAGTAAATTTTGGTTATTTCTCTTTAGAGGTTCTGTAATTTTGTCCTTCCAAGTTACTTGGAAGTTGCACAAAACCAGTATACTTGACTGAGGGGAAAATATAGGTAGTCTGACTGTGGAGATGGCAGATAAGGCAACTGTTTAAAACCCCTGACTCATCAGAACTCATATGCCCCCGTTAGGCCACCTAATGCTATTATCCCCCACATGGAGTCCACACTCAGAATCTTCTATTATGAAAAATGTTTCAAGCCAGAAATGGGAAATTCCTCTTTTTTTGCTGAAAAGCTTTACTGCTGCTCTACTCCTCTCCCCAGAAAGTGATGTCAGACAGCTGTCTGCATCCTCTCCTCTTTAAAAAAAGACAAAAAACCCAAAATAATCTCAAGATAAGAGCCAAAGTAATTGAACATCATCAGATGCCTCCAGAAAAGAGGCAAAAGTGCAACAGTTTTGAATATCTAAATTTTTGTTCAGGTGCCTATATTTCATCCAAATCACATATGTTATTTTTTAATCTGCAACTCAGGGGTAACAGTACTGCTAATCTTGCAGATGAACTATGTGATAAAATCATTAAACATTATGGAATGCTCAAATGTAATGAAGAGTCATAAATGTATCTAACGTTTACATTAAAGACTGGAGGTTCGAATTTTCATTTCATTACTAGGAGTATTCCATACTTCCTCTGGAATTTTAAGCCTGTCAAATTATTCAGGATTTCAGCATTTCTGTTTCAAAAGGGAAATACCTGTTGTCTATTCAGAGAAGTAGTATTTTTTTACGTTTTGAAGATTGCATTGAAATCTTTAAATGGAAAATAACAGTAATAAATACACTACTTATAAACCTATCACTTCAAAGTAGGTTTGTATCTACTGAGTGTTGCAAAGGCATCAAACCACTGGATGGCCAGTGCTATAGATGACAGGATGGACCAAAGCACCTGTCATGGAAATAAGGTTCCCTGCAGTGGCAGACATAATAACCTGAAACTGCAGGTTTGGAGAATTGTTAAGGAAATGTTTAGATCCAAATAAGGATACAATTGAAATCCTCTCATTTCACTTCCTATATTGAAAACCTAGACAATTCTCTTCCCTTACTGCCATTTTTTGAAGTTTTATCTTTTTGAAAGAAATATTGCAGAACATCAGGGAAAAATGACAGGAAAAATATGAGTCCTTATGTTTACAAAGAGAAGAGACATTTTGTCATAAAGAAGTCCACAAAACACCATGGGTGGAAATTAAATATAAAAAGAGTAAATCCCACAGCATTTTAAATATTTTATAAAGAAATATAGTTTCTATTTTAGAACATAAATCTATATAATCAGAGCAAAACTACATAGCACATGAATGTTTATCAAAAATCATATCAGAAAATGGTGATTATTCATAACAGGATGCAATATAACCAGTTGTCATCCAGGAAAAGCTTTCACATCTTCATCAATAGAAAAATCTTCTTTCTTAGAATGAGACAATAAAAGCTCTCACATTAGCATCATCATAAAGTCCTTAAATAACTTTAATTTTTCAGGAAACAAGATAAAATTGAAACCATGATAAGAGTAGCTCTGGGTGACATAATTTCCTTTCTGCAAAATATTCCACTGCTGACAAGGCCTGGATCAGAATAAACTGATAGTGACAAGTATTTTCATAGAATCATAGAATGGTTTGGGCTGGAAGGGACCTTAAAGATCATCTTGTTCCAACCCCTCTGCCATGGTCAGGGATACTTCTCATGAGACTAGGCTGCTGAGGGCCCCATCCAACCTGGCCTTGAACACCTCCAGGGAGGGGGCAGCCACCACCTCTCTGGGCATTCTGTTCCAGGCACCTCTGTGGATTGCAAGGATGCGGTGGACAGCTAGTTAAATAGCACCCCTCCTTCAAAGAGGCTGAGGGGCTAGCCTGCTTGATTGTTTTTGCCATTAATACTTGGAATCATTTTGTAGATCTGGAAGGAGTTAGTTGGCTTCCAGCTCTCAGGGGAAGGGGCAACAAATGAACCTCTGATCTTATACAGAATCTTTTAGATGAGGAGTAACTCTGGGAGTTTTAGTTAGTGTTGATTGATATTATGTGACCCTGATACAAACTCTGTGCCTCACTTTACCAAGTCTGCTTCGGCATCAGTAGTACTGAAGATCTGAGCGTGGCATTAAAATCCCTAGGCTTGTCATTGTCTCACGGTGTGTCAACCAACCTTTTGTAAATAAATCTTTATTTGAATTTGAAATAGTCTTTCACTATAATTACCTCTGTGTTTGTATAACACCCAGAATGACTAGAGACCAATTCTCAGCAAAATGTGGGAGTTAACAAAGTATAAATAATAAATGCATATCAGAAAGATCATACTGTCGAGACCAAACTAAAAAAAAAAAAAAAAACAACAAAAAAAACAAACCAAAAAAAACCCCTGCTCCTCTTTCCTATGAATAGTTTTCCATTTCCTGTTTGTTCAGAGAAGATACTAAGCTTATATTTTAGTCTGGCTGAAGGATTCAAACTGATTTAGAAGAGATTTGCTTTAAAGCAAGCAGACAGTGTCTATATTATGAGTTCTGTATTTTATTCCAGCTCCTTTCCTGCACAGCACACACTCATCAATCATATTGGGAAGCTGACTTATATTCTCCACACTTTACCACTAACTGGATTACAGAGCTGAAAATCTTACTCAAAGTTTAAAATGTGATAAAAGTAATCAAATTGTTCTAGTCAAATTCTAACTGTGGTGAATAGATGGCACTAATTACCTTTTCTTATTATGCTACAAATGTAGTTTACTCCATCTTTATTCATGAAGTAGTATCATATAGCCCACCAAGGGGACTGCAGCAGTATGTAATATTGGCATATTTGTTTTCTCGTTCTTATTTTCTCTCTTCATCAGTATTCTGGAGGTGTGGTTTTAGACTGAAATGTATTGCTATGCGGGACTTTCTCATGTCTTGGTGTAATTACTGCACTCTGCAGATTTCTGAAGTTGAACTCACAGAAAAGAACTGAGAGAACTACAATAATGTAAATGAGTGGCAGATTTACTGGGGACAATTAGTTGTTTGTTTTGGGTTTTTTTTTCCCTTTAAGTACTATATTTATAAAAGTGCAAGTGAATGCAAGTAAAATTTATAATGTGAAAATAATTGATCTGAATCTGGACCTAGGATGTTGCAGTCATTGTGTAATGATACTAATGTGCTCATGTTAAGTTTGCCTTATGTAGGAGTTATCGAGTTACTATAAATGAAATCTACTGGTTCACAGCTAACAGTATATCTCTGGTTCAGATGTGATTCTGTGAAGAAATTCTTTCAGCCAGGTATATTTTTTTCAGTGTAGTCTATGGCTGAAATGTTTGGGGTTTGGTTTGGGTTTTTGGTTTGGGTTTGTTTTTTGGGGTTTGTTTGTTTGGTTTGGTTTTTTAAACTGCAAAACAAACAAGGAAAAGTCATTGTAGCTTTTTCCTTCTTTCTTCTGTTTGGAGAACATTTCTTTCTTAGCAACAATCTTTCGGATGAAAATGTCTCTAAAAATCATGGTCTTTCTGCTGCTGAAGCATTTTTTAAAGAAAGCTGATAAAGTATGAGTTTTCTGTGCAATTCCAGTACCAGCATTGTTTCCAGACATGCATTTTAGTCTGATCTTTATGCAGTATTCAGAGGCATCAAGTGTCTATAATTTCAATGTACTACTGCAACAGTTTTTCTAGATTTAGGAAGTAAAGGGCATTGTATGACAGAAGGGATTGTGCCACCTCTCCCCTCTGCAGAAAAGCAGGCAGAATTCCTGCTTATAGTCGCTGAGCACATTGTGTTACTATTAGCATAATCCCTCAGGTAAAAATGTTAGGAAACACAACTTTGTATTAAGCAGGTTTCGTTTAAGTGTGTTGCCCCTATAATTTCACTGACACTGGGGCACAAAGGCTGAGTGATTCAAAGAATTTCACTATGACCTTTCTCCCAAGCTCATCTGGAGCGCAGGCACCTTTAGCAGGGACAGTCATAAGATTTCAAGATCAGACTATCAGATTGATTCAGAACTTGATTTTCAGATAACAGATGACTACTGCCAAGAGAATAATAAAGCCCACTGTTCCTTCCTTTTATCTTTTAAAAAACACAAGCTACTAAACTCCTGTATTTTATGCATAAATCCAAAAATTACTATACTAGAGGCTTCCAGCTAGCTACCGTGAGCCATTTCAAGGTGACTGCTCATCTCCTGTTTTGCATGACTGTCATTTACCCTTGCTCTGCATAATAAACAAGGGGAAAAAAAGAAGCAAATTCAACTTTCAGATGAAATCTCACCTTTACATCTAAGTAACTTGGGCTAGCAAACAGATGAGCATTTTAATGCTTGTTGCATATGGGCTTAGGGACCAGCTAGTACTTGAGTGGGGACGAAGCATAGATCTTACCAATTTATCTGGAAATTTCTCTTAAGATTTGGTTGCTTACATATGGAAAGGGCCAGCCATTAGCAGACTTGGTTGTGGTACTGGTGTATTTTCAAGGTCTCAGAGCCTGGTAACAATACTGAAAAAAAAAGACGTTTCTTTGTAGCTCGGAGAAAATTAAGGCAAAACAGTGACAAAAAATACTTGTATTAAATCTGAGGTCTCACTTCCCTCTGATACTACCTTCTTCTACATGAAAACAAGAGTCTGGTCAGGCTGATGCAGCTGGACTGGAAAGTACTTAATCATTCCCTCAAAGGATTCTGAGTGTTGGATTCGAGCTACTTTTGCTGATAATTGCTCCATGATAATAGATAGTATTTTAAAGAAAAACATCTTAAATTTCTGTACAAACTCAGTGTAGAAACTACTTCAGTCACTGCTGAAATGCAAATTAGTACATTTTAAATATATTTCCAGAATAGCTGAAAATGAACTTGAATAATCCTATGCAGTCATTGTTTTGGTTTCTAATGTGGTTTTGCAAGGCTGCACAAGGCACAACATCTGAATTTTAGTGGTAGAAGGCAAAATAACACAAAGCAAGCAGAATGGTCATCATAATCTAAAGGTAAATCTACCACTTATTAATAATAACATAATACTAGAAATGGTTGGAAAGCGAATCATGACTCTGACAGTTCTAGAAACTTCTCATCAAGGAAGGGAGGCAGTGCACTGGAAGAAAAGTCAAGATGAATGGAAATGCGATTTTGCCTGGAATGGTAAAGATAGCTTTAATTGAAATAAAACACTGTAGTACATGCAGACATAATTTTTAATTGTTTTTAAAAATACTTATAATTTTACGTCTGCATAATAACAGAATATTATTTTAAATAATTCTAGTTTAGTTTCTTAGCATGAAGAACTTCTTGAAAATGCTGGTTTTGCTAATGTCTGGAAAAAGTATGAAAATTAACATACAGCCATTGAAACAAAAAATGTCTTTCAGTGTTAGCTGTAGTATTTAAAGATATTATCAAGATGTTAGAGCAAAGCAGTGTTGTTTTCTAAGACTGACTAACCACTAAATATATGTAACTTCAGTTGAAAGAAGCCTGCAGCTTTTGACATTACCCTAAATATTTTTGTTTCTCTTCAGGAAAAAGTGTAGGGCTTAGTTAAGCTGGCATATATTTTTCTGTGGCTTGCTGCCTCCAAGGGAACATCAATATTTCTAATAGTTGTTGACTGCTATGAAATTATAGTAGTCAACTAACTGCTTGATTACCTTTAAGACAAGAGGGAATCCGCATTGGGATTATATATGTATACATATATGCAATATTAAAAATACACTACAATGACGTCTTTTCTGTTGTGGCAATGTATCACCTTTTGTACCTCATAGTATAAGCCCTCACTTGCAAAATATCACTATTGTACAATCTGCAAACTAATAGGGGCAAAAGGAATACGCTTCAGATTCTAGCTAATTGCTGAGCTTGTGTGCTATACAATACCCCACATTAAAAAACAAAACAAAACAGTTCACCACTTGATTGTGAAGCTTTATTAATAAAAGTTTACTATAATTTTTTTTCTCATCTCTGGAAGGATTTCAGCATCATTGGATTTGTTTAATTTTGTGAATGTATATAGCGGTACTGAGGATAATGTCAGGATATTATCTTCATATTACACACTTCAAAGGATCTTGAAGTATATTCCATGCTTTAAAAGTTTGATTTTTTGTTTGTTTGGGGTTTTTTTATAGGGGAAGGAGGTACATTAAGGGTGTACTATGTAGTTATTGCTAAAGTTCTTTAGTGATTTTTAAGGCAGGTTGATGTATTTTATGTCTTCCTTAGTATTTCAGTAAAGGAAAAGTATTTGTGTTTGTTACAGTGTCATAAATGTGGATTTTTTTTTTATATCCTGTGCAATTAGATACATCTGGTCTTGTATTTGCTGTATTTTTTGACGTTACATTTGTTGAAAGAGAAAATACAACAAAGACTCAATGTCATTAGTTTATTGCAAATGATACCTCATTTAAAAGCACAGCAAAAAAAAAAAAAAAAGGGCTGAATTGTCAACTCAGCAGTTAGCAGTAGTTTCCAAATGTGACTTCCTATTTTGATGTGTACAAGCCTAATTAATAATTCCAGGCTAGACCCCTTACTCTTAAAAAAAAAAAAAAAAAAGTAAAAAACCATCAGAGATGCTGGAGATTTGAAGCATTGATAAAAAGCTAGATAAGGAATGTTCATGTGAAAGATATTTTGTACTAAGAGATTCAAAAGAGTATGTTTACAAGTCTCATAGCTTTGTATTAGATTGTGGGCTAATGTCCATTTTAATTCATACTTCTATCAATTTCTTAAAACAATTAATATTTATTCTATTCATATCTGTATAAATTCACCAGGAATTTTTTTTTTTCCCCCAAGGTAAATGGAGTTACAGAAATTTAAAGTGTATTGTTACTGTCATGACAGAGCTTCAAGTGAAAAATAATTTAACTGTAAGGGACTTAATAAATGACCATACTAAATATAATGTACTATATTAATTATAAGACGTGTTATTCTTATGTAAAATATTTTATTTTAATATTTATGAGAGGAACAAATAGAGCTTATGATAATACAAGGTGCACATGACAAAAATCTGTATTTTTCTAAAGGCCCCCTTACCCATTAAATTGTTTAGGTGATTGTCGCTTTATTTGGTTCATGGAAAGTAGTCTCAGCCAGCACCATACAATTCCAGTGGAAAAATGTGGAACACCTGTAACATAGTGAATTTTGAATAGCAAGAAGCCAGAGTTTAAACTTATAACAAACAGCTGGGTGAGGTAAGGTAACTCTCCCAGTCAGGCTGCTCACCAGCTGAAAGCTCTCCTCTGTCACAGTGCTCTGCCGGGTGCTACATTTAAACCCCTGTCGCAGTTTAACCCCAGCCAGCAGCTGAGCCATACACAGCTACTTGCTCATTCCCCCCATGGCAGCATGGGGGAGGAAGTTGGAAAAGTAAATGAGAAAACTCATGGGTGGAGATGAAGACAGTTTAATAGGTAAAGCAAAAGCTGTGCACAAAAGCAAAACCAAACAAAGAATTCATCTGCACTTCCCATCAGCAGGCAGGTGCTCAGCCATGTACACAAAAGCAGGGTCCTATCACACATATAATTTACTTGGAAGACAAACATCATCACTCCAAATGTCCTCTAATCTTCCTCCTCCTTCTCCACAGCTTTAAATGCTGAGAATGATGTAATATGGTATAGAATATCCATTTGGTCATTTTGGTTCAGCTCACCTGGTTGTGTCCCCTCCCAGATTCTTGCACACCCCTAGCCTACTCACAGGTGGGGTGGTGTGAGAAGCAGCAGTGTGTAAGCACTGCTCAGCACTAATAAAAACATCCCTGTGTTATCAACACTGTTTTCAGCACAAATCCCAAACACAGCCCCATAACAGCTACTATAAGGAAAAGTAAATCTGTACCACTGAAAACCAGCACAACCCCATGCTTCTAAGGGTCAGGAACATGTAAGATCAGCTGAGCTGTGTACTAAAGTTAGCACTAAACTGGTATCTGTAGTCTGAAATGTTAGGAAAACGCATGTGGCAACATAGCTTGTGGAAGACTGTGTCATTTATTTACAAGAACACAGCACGAACGATCCAATTCAGATTCACAGAATTTCTCCATAGCTTTAAATGTCTTCTCTACAAAAATTAGCTGATAAAAACCTATCATAAATACGATTCCTGTCTGTAGATCTGATATGCTAAAACTTAAAACTACATTCACCAGTGTGGTTTTACTTTCCATATTTTCAGATATATTCATTTTTTTCATATACTTCTGTATGTGCAAGAAATTTTTTTTTTTTTAAATCCCTTTTCCTTGAGGATGCCTGCCTGTTTAGTGCCTCTTTCCATAGAAGCAGCCTTCCACTTTTTTGTTTGTTTGTTGTGTGTTTTTGGGGGCTTTTTGGTTGGTTGGTTTTCCCCCCCCGTCCTCCATTTTCTGGTATCTCCACATTTCTGCGTGAAGTATTTGTGGTCCTGTTTGAACTACAGGCCTAAGGGGCTGAGCCCTCTTTGGTTTTACCCTGTATAACATGTTTGTATGCAGAGCTTTTCAGACCAGAAACAAAATAAAATGATCTAGAGGGACATAGCTCCCTTTAAGAATATCTCTAAACAGTAAATAAATCTTTTATATGATCCCTCTAGGCAAAGCAAACTGTGGTAGGGAGGTTCAGTTTATGTGACCATTTGGGACATTGAGCCTTTAAAAAGAAATGTTGTGACTTCACCAGTGGCAGCATTTCCCAAGTCTTTTTGGATTTCTTTCCTAAAATAAATTAGAGATTGCAGTGAAGAAAATCCTCCAGTGCTGGGGAAAGCCTGCAGGAAAACTTAACAGACCTTTCTGTAAGTGACAATACTTGACAGACCTTGTTACCTACAAGGTGCCTCTTCTTTGTGTCTTTTGTTCTGTTGCACAGCTCAGCTGATATGAAGCAAAAATGTCTGACTGTTACAATAGAAATGAGACCTCTGCTTTTTGGTTGCTTACAGGCACCCTTTGTTTTGCCCTTCTGGTCAACCTGCACAGACTTCTCAACAATTTCCTTACCTATGCTGGTGAGAGTGAAGCTTTTGCTACCCACTGTTGCTTCTGTTGCCCTCAATGAAGTTAAATATCACCATTTGATCTTTAGGTGCAACATAATTTTTTTCATCTTTTTATAACATTCACTGGTCATTAAGTAGATGGCCTACAGGCTGAAATATGTAAATTAGCTAATTATCCCAGTGCTGACAGAGAATTTAGTATTAACTCCTGTGTTCTGTGTAGAAGTTGCCTGGCATTGTTAGCTCCGGATCTTCAGCACCTTCAAGACAGTTATATTTCTGTGAACACATATTGTATAGGCCCAGTATGTTTTCTGTCAATCCCTCCTGCCATCCTCTGCCACTGTTCTCACCGGGGTCTTTCCAAGCGCTGCTGTTGGCGTTGGCCGTTATTTACGGTGTTTTTTCCGCCCTCTAGTGGTAATTGCAGCTTTTATTGTGGTGGCACTCTGCTGTGCTGTGCTTGACACTTCAACGTTAAGGTGAGTATGCGTGGAGGCGCTCAGAGGACACAAATACTACGGAGCAGTCTGTCCCATCACCGCCAGTTACCACGCTGACTGTGAAAGGGCTACCACAGCCACCTGCTAAGCCTGTGCCTGCAAACTTCCCAATCAGAAACCCACCACCCTGCCCCATTCCTCTGCAGGTTTCTCCCCTGTAACTGTTCCAGGACACCCCCATCTTTCAGAAAGTCCTGTCCACTTACTTATGGGGTATGCATGGCATGCCATATTCCCTGTCAGGTGCTCCTCACTTCACCCCTCTCACACCCATGAGAAGGATGGCATGTTTGCCACAAAATTTCATATGGTGCATGTGCTCACTTCAAGCCATTGTTCACAAGCCTATCTGTAGGCAGGGTCTTGGAGAAGCCAGGTGTCGTGCAAGAGGCAGGACCACATCAGGCTTCCTCCAGGTTCTTTTTTTTAATGTTTGAACTGGTATATATGTCACATACACTGACTTGGCTGGCCCTGTCTGGAGACAGGAGTCGGACTTGATGATCCTTATGGGTCCCTTCCAACTCAGGATATTCTGTGATTCTATGATTCTGTGAAACTGTAGGAATGCTACTGTCTAATACATTGGATGTCTCTGGGTTCATCTCAGGAGCTCAGTGTTTGCGTTCCCTGTGATAACTGCTGCCTCTGTCACAGATACAGTGTCTGGAGTGAAATACAAAAATGTGAATTCTGAGACGAGTTCTTGTATATGAACAGACGTACTCTCAGAAATAGTAAAATAACTGTGTACAGAGGAATAAAAGAAGTAAACTGGAAGAAAGAAAAGGTTATGAACTCAGAATGACTTGAGCTTTATTCCTGACCTGTCTGCTGTGCCTCTGCCAAAGTATACACATTGGTTTGTTGCAATATTCTGTGTTTCTGAGTTTCAGTGATTTGTGGCTTATGAAAGTTTAGTCCTGGAGGTAGGGTTTATGTACACTCAGTTCCTTTATATTTTTACTTAATTTTTAAAAATGGAAATGCTTACAAAGAGTTTTTTAATGAAATTGTGATCTACGTGAGAAGAAAAAGAAGCAATTTTATTTTTCTTACAAGGAGATGCAAAGCATCATTAGGTAATATTTTGCTCTGATTTGAAAAAGTTTTAATAGTGAATGAAGCAAACTATTTTGATTAAATTTAAAATTCTTGCTTAATGCTAAGGCCTGCAGATGATGACCTGTGGGATTAGAAAAAAAAGGGACAGAAGGAGGATGGACAAGAAAAAATATTAGCATGCAAGGGGGACAGATACATCAAATGAACAGTTAGGTGTTTTTATATCAAATACAGTGGCATTAAGAACTGCATGAAAGAGATATCAAAGGAAAATTCTGCTGCTAAAATGGAGTAGGCAAATTATGAAATTTCTTTTTTATTAAGATGTGAACTGAAGCTTAAGCAGGGCCAAGAGGGGAGATCCTGGAGTGAAAGGAGGTCATTTGCAATTTAAATAACCTATCAATGAATTAAAACATGAAATGGATATCAGAGTGTAATTCAACAGCTGCAGTTGAGAAAAGGATGAAGTTATTTTTGTGATAAATTTTAGGATGTAATGAAACACATTGCTAAACTTCAACTGATGAATAGTTTTTAGAGCAAATTATATGTTAGATATTAACATATAATTTATATGTTAAATAAAATGTCAGTTTATGAAGGAATGAAATATATCTCTGACAATATAATTTTTTCTTTTATTTTTATTTTGAAAGGTTTTTTTCAGACCAAACAGTGAAGTATTAATAGCCTATAACTTTTTCAAACAATAAAATTATTTTTCTGTGTAATTTCTTTTAAACGTATCTTTTTCACTAAAAGCACTGAAGTGTTAATCACATTGCTTTATAACAATATTAATAGTGTAGTTTTTAAGCCATTACTCTAACATTACTTTCTAATTTGCAAATACTTGTCTAGTGTTTATTGCTTTCTTTAATGTTGGTAGCATTTGCTATGCAACATTCTTACAGATACTCTTATAGCTTCTTTATATAGAAATCTAATCATAGACTGGCAGCATAATTGCCAAGTGTATTTATGATCTATATTTTACAACTTTATTAGCTTTTTATTCTCACTAGTAAATTTTAACTGTGTTTTTTTAGGGTAAATTTCACATAGACAGCATCATCTTTCCTGAGCATAATTACAAAATACTAGGTCAAAGAATATATACAGATAACAAACAGCTAAACACTGTTATATGTGCAGGTAAGCTAAGTGAAAATAATAAAAGGTCTTTTCATAGAAAAAAACCCAAACAAACAAACAAAAAAACCCCCAAAAAACCCCAAACCCACAACAGGTAAAAGAATAGATACAGGAAATCAAGACTATTGTTTAAGTATCGAGACTTCAGCATAACAGGGCAACTTAATACCTCAACTTCATACTTGCTCTAAGTTTGTAGTTTTCATAGAGAGAACAAAGCTGAAGTGTGAACTGAGTGTAACTGGTAATGTTTTACTTCCTTACATCTGTAGATTTATAAAAGCAGCAACCTTCAGTTTTAGTGAACAATCCTGTGCATTGTTATAGATGTTCAAGTCATGTCACAGAATCACAGAACATCAGGAGTTGGAAGGGACCTTGAAAGACCATCTAGTCCAACCCCCCACCAGAGCAGGACCACCTAGACTAAGTAACAGATGAAGTAGTCAATAGTAACTTAGCAGACAATTGTGTTTGATGAATAAGTAAGGTTTTCATATAATGAAAATAAACCTTAGTTTCTAGAACACATGAATTCTAAACAAACCTTCAACATCAACTAGGACTAAAAACTGAGCAAAAAGGTAAGGACGAGTTGTGAAACTACTCCTCTAAGAGCACGGCTTCCAAGTCAGTGTCCAGCCCAGTGATTCACTGTACTTTTATTTTATGGTTGTAACAATAGTAGAAGAAGATCTTTAGAAATTCTTCCTCTTTAGGAAAGACAGACATGGGAGAGTAGGAGGGGAGGTCTGCCTCTACGTCAATTTCCATCTGGAGAGCATGGAGCCCCACCTGGGAATGGATGAGGAGCCAACCAAGACCTTATAGGTCAGAATTAAAGGGAGTGCAGGGACAGGGGACATTATAGCAAGGGTCTGCCACAGGCCACCTGACCAGAAAGACCAAGCAGTTGAGGCTTGCTATAGACAGATAGGAGCAGCCTTGTCTTCACAAGCCCTGGTCCTCATGGCGGAATTCAACCACCCTGATATCTGTTGGAGGGACACCACCAACAGGGCACAAGTAATCTAGGAGGCTCCTGGAATGTGTTAATGATAACCTTCTTCTCCAAGGGATGGTGGAGTCAATGCAGAGCGGTGCCATGCTGGTCCTTATTCTCACCAAGAAGAAGGATTTGGTAGGAGATGTGAAGGTCAAGGGCAGCCTTGGCTGCAGTGACCATGAAATAGTGGAGTTCAAGATCCTCAGGGCAGCAGGGAGCACACATAGCAAGCTCACTATGGTGGACTTCACTTTGGTTGTTGCAACCCTATCCATTCTATGATTCTACGATTCTATGCTAAAAAACGGTCACATTAGTAAGTATGTGGATAAACATGATACAATAGGGAACAGTTAATGTGGCCTTTGTAAAAGGGAGCTATATTTCACATTTGTTTTAGGTATGAATCACTTGGGCACACAGACAAATTTGGTGTGGTTGGTACAGTATGCACACATTTGCAAAAATATGTTGAAACATTCCCTCATAAAGGTTTTTAGAGAGATTAGGCTGCCATGAGATTACAGGGAGGATACCTTTGCGAAATTGCTACTGTCCGAAGGAGGATAAACAAGAGACTTGTGCTAACCAAAAATACACTCAGTGTTGTGAAGTCCTTGGTGTTGCACCTATTGTTTACAGTGTGTCATTTCACTATAAAATTACAGAAGAGTAAAACTCACTGTTCTACCGAGTTATGATCATCAGAATTAAAAACGGTAATGGCAAGGGTAACTTTGATAATGAACCGTAGAGAATGGCTTCTATACAAGGAGAGATTTTATAAGCAAGGTTATTCAAATTTGGAAAAGGGATGAGTAAGGATGGTATAATTGAAATATATGAAGTCATGAATGGCAGGGAGAAAGTGATTTAGGAGCTGTTATTCACCATTTATAACACAAAAGCCAGAAAGCACCCAAGTAAATTATCAGGCATAAGTGTAAATTGCCTTTCATATAATACATAATTAAATTGTGTAACTCATTGCTGTAGGATGTTTTGGATGCCAAAATATAAATCAGTTCTAAAAGCAATTAGCTGAACGAATAGAAGAAAGTCCCATTAAGGGCTATTAAATACAACAATGCGGGTACAAACCTAAAACCTCATATTTCCAAAATAAGTCTTCATTAAGAGAAGTGCCTAACTATGCTTTTTCTTTACCTATATGCCCCTGCAACAATCCAGTCCTGACCAGTATAGAGGATGAGATTCAGGGTGCTGTGGACCTTTATTATGACCAAGCACAGATAGTCTTGTCATAATCCCTCCTGTTTACCCCTCAGGAGGATTCAGGGTTGTGAATGAAAAAGCAGGTATCTACAAAGCAGTCCTGTGAGAGGACAAGGGGATTGTCTACAACACTTGCATGGAAAAATAAATAAGAGAGACAGTACAAGGTAACGATATTTTACCCAGATCTATGTCCTTTCCTGTTCACAGTATAGATATAATTATATTAAACCTTAGATTGGATTTCAAATTCTATAATATTCAATTAAAATTTGCAATAAAGTTTAAGCACAAGGAAATAAATTAGTTGTCATCACTCTTTTTATGGTGGCACACTTCTACAAGCTTCATTCCAATTGGGAAATCAAGCATGTCAAAGAAATACTCCAAGGAGGTCTATGTTTTTATTTTTTGTATGATGTTTCTCTACTCAGATGTGATACCTCCTAAGCAAATCCAGTGACACCAATTAGAATCATAGAAACATGGAATCAACAACCTTTAACATCATCAAGTACAGCTGTTAACCTAGCCCTGCCACGTCCCACCACTAAACAATGTCCCCAGCCACCATGCTACCCATCTTTTAAATTACTCCAGGGGTGATGACTCACCCACTTCCCTGGGCAGCCTAAACAAATGATTGATAACCTTTTTGGTGAAGAATTTTTTTTCCTGATATCCAATCTAAAACTCCCTAGGTGCAACTTGACGCCATTTCTTCTTGTCCTATCACTTATTACTTGTGAGAAGAGTCCAACACCCACATGGCTGCAACCTACTTTCAGGCAGTTGTAGAAAGCAATAAGGCCTCCTGTCAGCCTCCTTTTCTCCAGGCTAAGCAGCTCCTTTGTTGCCCTTCTGTGTACACAGTCCAGCACCTCACTGTCTTTCTTGAAGTGAGTGGCCCAAAACTGAACACAATATTTAAAGGTATGGCCTCATCAGTCTCCTAACCAGACCAGAAGTCTGCCCTCCTTATGTCCAAGGTAGTAGTTCTGCTGACCCCCATCCTAACTTCTTCAAGAATCAAAACTTCATTTCAGCATTGCTCTGCCCAAGATAGTCTCCAACCATGACACTGCCCAGAACACATTCTCTGTTTGGGAAAAAACTGGTCCAGTGGCACACCTTCCCTAGCTGGCTCCCTCACCAATTGTGTCAGGATTTATCTTTTGCACACTCATGGAATGTCCTACACTGCTTTTTCTCCGCTGTATTGTATTTACAGCAAGCATCTGTTAGGTTGAAGTGGGGGTAAAGATAGCTTTCTTTTTTTTTTGGGGGGGGGGAATCTTTTTTTTCTATGTTATTTTATTTCCATTTAAAAGAAAGTTCTTTCAATAAACTCCTTATAATCAAGGATTTTTAAGGGCTACAGGTAGCACTGAGATCGCATAGCTTTGCAGTAGTTTTCTCGTTATGTTTTCTTTCCCTTTTCAACACTGTGTAAAAGAAACCCTTCTCTTTCAGTCATTTCTGTAATGACCTTTGTCACCAGTCTTCGAACTGAGCTGAAGACTTTCTGTGAGGGTTTCTGCCATTCTTGCACAGAAGTCTCTGATGTAAACACTAAGGAGAAGCTTTAATTGGTATGCTTAAAATAATTAGAAAGCAACAGAGCTCAGCAGGGCTGTTTAGGACTAAAGGCTAACAAGGAACCAAATCCCCAGACAACGATGTGATCATTAGGAAAACTCAAAGATAAAACATGACATTTTGGAGAGCTAGGATATGTGATTCAAAGTATTCCAAAGAAAATAAAGAAAAAAAAAAACCACAACAAAAACTTGCAGAAATAGTGCTGTGGAAATGAAGCAGAATTTTTGCGTCTGTGAGCATATATGCCTACTATTTAAAGTATAATATTTTAATATTGCTTATGGCAATGACAGTCTTTATAGGTACAGTTTTGAGATGTTCCTGTGAAGCTCTTATATGCAGTACTTAAAGAGCAATACTCTGTTTTTCTAATACATTATTTTATTATTTTTTTAAATGCAGCATTTCCATTTATTCTCCACCACAGAGTCATAGCCATTTATTCAGCTGATAACATCAAGAGTCACAGAGGCAAGTTTGCAAACTCTCTGGAATAGCTAAAAACTCATTTAGGGTAAAGACGATATGTAAGTTGCCCATGAGTCATCCTTTTAGAATAAGATATTACTACATCCAGTTTGTTCCCTCACATGAAATAGGATCAGGACTTCTCTCCATTTAACCTTCCAAATTATACCTGAAATATGTTGTCTTCTCCGAAGTTTAGAATAAGTAGCATTCCATTTGCAAATAAATTAATAAAAGGATTAGGAAGTGCCTGTGTATATTAAACAGTGAGCTGACCATCTGAAACTATAGTTGGTTTGTTCTGCTTTTCATTATTACCTTTTCCTAGGTAGAAGCAAAATAATTCTGCAGACAGTTTGTCTTTCTTGCCATTTTATTACATGCTTTCTGTAATAGGTCGCAAATAGCTTTATATACAGCATCTCACTGTTATTAATTAAAGAGCAGCGTATTTCCAGCACAATAAATTGCTGATGAGTCTCACTAAAGTCTTAAGATATGATTACATGACCATGACTGGAAGATATGCTTCATTGGCTTTTGTGTTTTTCTTACAGATACAAGGACTGTAGCAATACACTGAACGTACCCATGATAATGACATTACCTGGACTGTGCATCAGGACATGGATGCAGGTGCAGGACAATGCTCTTTCTGTGGCACAATTGTGGTGGGCAAGACACATCCAGCACCCGAATTACTGAACATCAGCTGTGGAGACAGGGCAGACACAAAGCAGAACTTGTAGGTAGAGTGTGAGGAGAGGTAAAACTGGGGCATAGGAAAAGGAGAGGGCTGTTCGATTTCCACATACTAATGATTCCTTAAATGATGCTGGAACTCATATTTCTATAATGAGTAATGGTGTTTCTTCCTTAGCAACATTCTCCTTTGTTTAGTGAAAGACAGTACAGGCATTTTCTTCTGTCATCTGCTCTTTGCAGCAGTAGCAGTGGTAGCCTTGACTAACCCATACTTTTAAGGATGTGGATTTTGACTTTCTGAAACTCTCTGAAAAGTTATAATTCAATAACCCGCTACTGTAAAAAAGGGTGAAATAAAACTTAATGTGATTTTCACCAGTATTAACTGATACTATTGTGTTTCTCTATAGAATAGGGAACAAAAGAAAACTTTTCTTCTAAGGACTTGAGTATCACCCAAATAACTCTATGTCAAGAAAAACATGACATTTTAAAATTTATTTATCTAACATAATTGTAATATTATTATTATTACTACTACACTTATTATTTCTGTGGATCAACTATCCTTAAGAAGAGAGAATAAAGATACACTAAGTTTTGGAGATGAAAAGAGCAAAATTCAAGCCTTTGAAATATATAAAAGTCCGGATGTTGAGTAAAGTGTATGGATGAGGATGTGGGGAACTGTGGTAATATATACATCTTAAATCTGGACCGTATGAAGTTGAAATAGAAAATAAAAAGTGAAAGAAACTTGGAAAGAAGAAATGTTCTCCTAGAATTTATTGGGAAAAAGCAAATATAAGTGTCCTGGAAAAATGTGCAAGTTTTCATGTGGTTGGAAATACATTTCTGCAGCTTAACAGGGTTATTCAGAGAATAATTGCAGAACAGAATCTCAAGAAATAATATATAAAACACTTAGATGGCAACAAGGAGATGATTAGCATCTCACATGGAGAAGTATCTGAAGGGAGTAGTATCTGACACCTCAACAAATTATGTCAAACAATGGAAATTTTTTCTCCAAAATGTAACAGATTTTGAATATAAGGGAAGCATTAAGTCTAATGATACTATCTTCCATGATATCTTTTGAAATAAATCATAGAATCATAGAATCGTAGGGGTTGGAAAGGACCTCAAGAGATCATCAGGTCCAACCCCTCCCAACGATGCAAAACAGGAATGGAATCACAAGAACAACATGCAAGAAATAACTTGGTGTCTTGCAGAATAGCTCCTAATATTAAAAAGCACCACAGCTATCAGCACTCTCTCCAAGTGTTGGTATCTGAGACAGAACGGTGACAGGGCTGAAAGGCAGGGGCTATGTTTATAAACAAAGTAAAACACCGATGCAGAGTCATGGCATGGAACAGATCATTGATTAAACGGATGAGCAATTTGCCACGGCGCATTCGGTGTGCTGCAGGGATGTAATAGATGGCTTTGCAAAGTGCTTTGGAATGGTCAATTACTCGGTTAAACCATACAGATGTCTGCAGCATCATGAGCTGTTGGAGGACAACCCTCTTTTATTTCTATCTGTCAAAGGGAAAATCTTTCTGTACATTCTTTCCCCAAATAACCAAAGGAATGGGTTTGCATTAAGCCTACGTACTCTGCTTTCAGTTCCATCAAAAGTGGTTTATCCTGTATTAAAAAAATGCATAACAGACTCATGCCACAGCTTACCCAGCTTGCTTGCCCTGCTGAGTTTTCCTTGAAGCCCTGCTCTGCTNTTCCTGTGTGTCAGCCACTCCTCCCAGTTTTGTATCATGGGGGTACTTGCTGAGTATAAGGTATGTATACATGATGGAATATGTGGAAGGTGGGAGCTATGAAGACAGGATTAGAGGATGGAAGTTTTACAGTGTGATGAAAAATGCCAGCTCTAGGAGAGACATCAGCAGCAAATGTTTCATGCACATTGAAGGCTATGGTCTCACCACAGTGTTTTGGAAAGTCTTTGAATGGTGCTGAAGGGAAAAATAAAAGGAAAATACCCCAGATCAGTATGTTAGCAACTACAGCTTATATCTATAAAGATAGAAGTTGTATCTTGCTATCTGTCAGTGTCTTCTGAATCCTAGTATATTGCTCTATGTGTCTCAGCTGCCTGGGAAGAAAGCATATTGTAACAAATAGAAGGTGATATGAATGGCTTTCCTAAGTGACTTAGGAAAGAAAAGCTGTTTTCTATGGGTTTTGTTTGTTTATCTGCCTATTTTCAATATCTTAAATTTAACTCTTTATTCAATACTTCAAAAAATGCTGTAAGCATTCTTTCTTTTTTTTTTTTCATGAGTTAATAACATCTTTCTATGTAGAAATTACTCTCATAAATATGTATGCTATCTTCTTAGCACCCTAATTTAGTTGAATATGACAGTAGAAATCTGTTGGCATTGTTAATGACTCATTTTCTTTTAGGAGAGGAGATGTTTGAAGTTGACTTAAATATAATAATTTCAAAATTAAATGGTATGAGCAGCACTAAGCATAATATTTTTGAGTGTCCTGAAAAGGATCCCTTTGTAATATTAATAAATTGGAGTTTTATTTCAATTAGCTTGTTCTTTGAAAGTACTTTTCCTTCCCTCTCCTCCATCTCTCCCTCTTTCCCTCCCTCCCTC
>VZTU01005934.1:0-20918 GCA_013400835.1 Zapornia atra | reverse complement strand
AGCTGTGGCTGCCCCTTCCCTGGCAGTGTTGAAGGCCAGGTTGGATGAGGCCTTGAGCAGCCTGGTCTAGTGAGAGGTGTCCCTGCCCATGGCAAGGGGGTTGGAACTTGATGACCTTTAAGGCCCCTTCCAGCCCTAACCATTCTATGATTCTATGAATGCTGTTTGCCTGGCTGCCATCTGTCTTGCAGACCTTAGAAATTTGTCCGCACATTTTCTTCCACCCAGGCAAGTCACCTATGAGCAAAGCATCTCCTGGCAGTGAAAGGAAATGGAAGATGGTGACAGAATATACCTCCTTTTTTCCTAGTCTGTGGACAGCAGAGGCAAATGGGGCCCAAGGAACTTCTTGGCCACCTATGAAACTTGTCCTCACAATCCCTGCCGTAAACGTCACCCCACACCACAGAGAGGTCCGGCCAGGTGCTGGGGTTGCTGATGGAGCAACACTAATTCACCTAGGGCCAGGCTACTGGCAGGGCTGTGAGAGCATCCCCACAGTGGTACAAAAGGTAAAGCTGGAGGTGGCAGCAGGGGTGTTGACATGTGATCATTGATGTGTCAAGGATTCAAGAAAGAGAACACCAGCCTAGAAATCATAGGGGGAGCAAACACAGCTAGGAGGGAATCGCTGGGCTGAGCCCCCAGTGTGTGGATGCGGGCACCTCTCTGGGGCTCAGCGTCCCATGGAAACCCATCCTACTCTTAGGACCAATGCCTAAATGGCCCTCATAGCCTTGTTAGGGTGACCAGCACACTGGCACTTTGCCTGCCAGCTCACTAAGTCCCATCTGCCTCTTGTTCATGCTGGCCAGGAGGAACTGCTTTATGCTTTTATGTTATGTATACCCTGCCTGCAGCACCCCTTTGTAGCCAGAGTAAGATGCGTGCACAAATGGATCCCAGAGAAGGGTCTTAAGATGTCTTACGATCGCTGAGCAACCAGCCTGGGTGAGTCGCACAAAATTTTGGCCCTTCAGGAGCAGAGTGACCTGTCTGCAGAAACATGATCCTTGGGCCTATGGTTCTATGAGCAGGACAGACAAGGATCCCACGTAATCACGTATTTCTAGGTTATGGCTGGCATGTTCAATTTCTACCATTCTCCCTCCTATATTCATACAGATTTTTAGTTATTGCCACCTGTATCATTGATATCTCAATTTGAGAATATAACTTTGTTTTTAAAAAATGGGACCTAAGCATTCCTTTATAGCTTAAAACCATCACCTTAAAACCAAGATACAGCTACAGAATTACCCCTTTTAAATTTAGTGATTTACATCACAAGGATTTATGTTCACCCTTAGCAGGTGCTCACATGAATGGAATAGTATATAAATGGAGTACTTCAACAAACCTTTGGAAGTGTTTGTCAAATTTGAGGGTGGAAAGAATATGTCTGAAACCTCAGCCTTACGTGCGGGAAGTCTTATGAGTTGACTGAGCTCTGGGGTTTGCAGGAAGAGACACTTAAGCCAAATGTGTTTGCTGGAGGCTGAGTAACTCTCAGGAAATTTGGAAAGGCATTTTTTCATTCCCAGCTGAAAGGCTCTATATGCCTCTAAGTGCTAAGGATTTAAACTATGCCAAAGGAAGAAGGGAAGAGGTTATAGTATTGTAAACTAAGGAGATGGCAAAGTGGTTTCAAATAAATGTTTTTACTTTCAGTCCATAAAACGAAAAAAAAAAAAAAGAGAGAAGGACATGACAAAGTTTAGGTACAATAAATTAACTACTCTTTTTGCAATCACAAAATGTTTGAATTTCCAAAAATTCAGGTTCTCAAATTAATTCGTTTCCAAGCTCATTAAATTTCAATGTTGTCTCATTAGAAAGGTCATTTTTCCTGGTATTCTGAGAGAAGACATGGTACTGATTCCTACAAAAGACAACCTACAACTTGAAGGCTGCAGCCGTGTATAGCACAAACCCAAGCACATCCTTTCTTCTTTTTAGTGTTGTCTTTTAAAGCTTCATTCATAATGTAGGTCAATACCGTGGAAGAAATATACCATTTTCCAGCCTAAGGTTTGTAAATTGGGGTGGGCAGATATATTACATCATGTAAGGGTATAAAATATTGATTGCTATAATAAAAGCTGTGATGGCTGATAGTACACTTAGAATGCCTTGCCTGATAGTGTTACATATGTAAAAGATTCACATCCCCACACGATGCCAGTTATTAGAATAATCTCTTGAGAAAGCTTGTAAAGAAGTGAAAAAGCAGTCCATATGGCATTCGGCACCGTGGCACGTTTCAAAGCTGCAAGACTTTCCTGAGGAGAAGCCGCAGCTTTTTCTTTTACACAGAGATCCTGTTTACGCATCTTAAATTTCATTATTTTCCCCATACATATCGGGCTGCCAAGTCAGTATCTTACAACCAGAAAAACAGTGGAAGACTTGCACGCTGTAGCCATGGAAGTGGTGGAGGAGGACAGAAAATGTTCACTCCGTGTTTGTAGGCAGCAGCCTTTCCAGGAAGCCCTGTGAACGGCAACTGAAGATCGTATTTACACTGAGTTTCCCTGGTGACCGCTCTCTAATGATGAGGCAGGCTTTGGCCTAATGAAGTGGCAAAGGAGACGTCCTTCAATAGGTAGTGACCATGAAATGTTACCAGGAATCATTAAAATAATGTTTTCCTGTACCTTCTTCCTCTGGTTTGTTTTAATTTATGCTGCCTTCTCTCATTTACTGGATAGTCAGTGTTTAACCTATGGACAAAGTGATGCTAGCATTACCTATACTGTAGAAAAAAAGTATGTTTTGATATACTGGCACCATTTCCAGGTTAATGATTTTCTTTCCTCAGAATCTAGAAAATACAAGGGACATGCACTGCTGAACCAGGCAGAGGGTTTGTCCCCTCATCTCTGCCATCAGCCAGTGCTGATAGCTGGCTAGGAAAGATACTAGGAACCATTTCTTGGCTAATCTGGATGGAACAAAATTACCCTTAGCAGCCAGAGTATTTAAAAGTAATAAATTACAAGGTTCACACGAAGAACTTGGGGATTTTGGTTTCAGAATCCTTTGAACAGTGTGATGTTTATAAGACAGGAGATCCCACACCGAACAATAGGGATGAAACAGTGTATTGCCTAGTTGCTCATTAAGAGCACAGAGTATCTTTTGTGCAGTGAATGAGGCACAGGCAGGAGGGAAAAACCCCACCACGTTTATACCTAAAGACCTCATCATAATTTGTAGGAATATAGGGGCTGGATGGAGTCGGTACATGCGACTTTGGAGTTCTTGAATGAAGGTTTATTGCTATAGTAATGCAATTTTTATATGGTGCATGGACTTAGGTCTCTCATGGCACTCCAGCAACCGTAAACGCTGTCTCCATCTCACTGTCGTCAAATGATTCCATCAAGTGATACATGTTGAAAAAGGGAACAAAACATATCACAGGAACTTTTTCATCTTTGTACTAACATATGTAGAGCACACAGACATTTTGACAGGGTAGCTGTAAAATATTATTAGTTTATTTACATAATAAAAAAGCTCAAAGTTCCCTAAAATATCCCCATGTAAGAACTGAAACATCTGTTTTTATCGTGTGCTTATTTTCAAAGGGAAGTATGCAAAATAATTATGTTTAAAGCAGAATAAAAAAATACTAACTTGACAAAAGCACTTACCCGATGTGAAATCCTTTACTTGCTCTGAACATAAATCGCTTTTATTTTAAAGGTCTTTATGCGGACTGTTGTTCATACCCTGGTTTGCTCTTTATGTCAAAGCAAAAAGAGGTAATCAGTCTTTATTTCCACAGACCTTGGAAGATAGAAAGTACCAGAAAGAAGGAGGATTGCAAATCTGAAGTTTGTTTTTGTTGTTTGGCATGATAATTTAGGTTATGAAAGACCAAGTCTCTCTCTTGAATGCCACAAATATAAAAATAAAAAAATTTTTTAAAAAGATTCAGGACCTCATTAGCTTGGAAATTGACCACAGAAATAATTAAGTTTGGGATGTTTGTAATGTGAAGATGCAAAATTAAATTCTTATATTCTACAAGCTATTTTTTTCCAAACAGAAATTGCTGGAAATACCAGAGAAATACAAATATATACAAATATGAAACTCAGCTTTTTGGTGATTCAGCAGGTCTAAAAACCAAGCATTGGGTAGTTCATAACTTTTTAACAAAAAAACCCAAAACAAACCAACAAAACCAAACCCCACAACTGCTGACCTCAACTTTTTGGAGTTTTGCTGAGGATACAGCATCCTGTTGATGGCGCTACAAATGAAAGCAGAATAAGCTCTCTGCCCTGAATTCACACCCTGGACAGATATTTTTTTATCTTAATTCTGTTTTAAGAAATAGTTCTTGCTTTATTTAGAAGATCTTCTAAGGCATAATGGGCAATAATATAAAGTACCCAATATTGAAGGTGAGAATTGAAATAATGGAATTTATAACATGCTCAGCCTGTTTTCCATAGGGTAGGTGTTCATTTCACCAAGGTCCCTGCTTTAAGACACTTGCTTCAGTACTTTATCCAAAAAAAAAAAAGAAAATAAGAAGAGGGAGGGGGGAAGAAAGAAGATTCCTCTTGTTGAGGGATGTCAGTCACTCTCTGATCTGTTTTTTGCAGTTCCAAGGTGTGTTCTTTATCTTCTCACCTGAGGATGCCCCAACAGAAGCTGCCCAGCACCTGAGGGGAGTGGTGCTGAGCCCAGTGCTGTGCTCCCACTGGCCTGGCTCCCCAGACAGCCAGCATCCGTCCCTTGGCAGCCGTTGGGGCCGTGATGTGCCGAGCATGGCAGGGAGGGCAAGTGCAGCCTGTCCATAGTCAGGTGCTACACACAGCAAGCTGGGCATGTGGAGACGGGAAGTGTTGGGAAAACATGTCCTAGGCAGCTGGGACAGGGTCTTGGGGGGTGGTGGTCACGTCTCCCATTTTGTTTTCCTCTGGTCTGGAGTTTGTTGGTTGTTTTTTACAGTTTCCATCTCAGTTTTGTGGGAGAGATCAAGTTAATCCCAGCCACCCACCAAATGGTGGCAGAATTCAACTTGGATCGCTCTTGTGAATTCTACCGCCTTCCCCCTGCCAGATCTAAGCAGTCCCCCAGACACGTGTGTGCTTTCTGGCTGCAGAAGCTGGTTTACAAAGCAAAACAGAACAAGCAAATAGTCATATTGAAAGTACAGAAATGCTGCCAGAGGCACGAAATCCACAGGGCACCTTTTAAATTACTTTTTAATACAGCTGTTGTGTAATAGATTTTTGGATGGGGGAAACAGAATTTTCATGCCACCTAACCCTTTTGTAACAGCTTCCAAATATATGGAGACTTATTTCACTACAATAACTGTTTCAGCTTGCCCTACAGCACACTGCCTGGAGCTCTGATGATGTCCTTGAGGTAATGAGCAGATCGAGAGTTCTTTAGTCCTCTAGAACTTTTCCCTCTGCAGACCTTTCACATTACCTGTTTGCATAAGCTGGAATGTTTGATAACTCTTCTACCTAAGCACCTTTAATGGATGATAATGTTTTAGTCAAAGACCGTTCAATGCATCACAGAATCGGAGAATAATTTAGGCTGGAAAGGACTTCTGGATGTTTCTAATCCAAATTCCTCCTCAAAGCAGGGTGAAATTTGAAATTGCATCAGTTTCTCAGGGTCTTACCTGCTTTGGAAACCCCTCAAAGAGAAATACTTCACTCCTTTTCTGGGTGTGTGTCTGCAGCACTTAACCTCACTGTGAAAACTCATTCTATGTAAAATCAGAATTTCTCTTGCTGAAACTTGAGTCCCTTGCCTCTTGTCCTCTGGCCAATTTTCTCTGCTCTGGCTTTAAGGTAGCTATAAGATCCACCTTAGTCTTTTCTTCTCAGGGTTCAACAAGCCCAGCACCCATTACTTCTCGTATGTCATGTCCTCTATCCCTCTTACAGCGTGAATGGCCTCCATTGCACGTTCTTCAGTTTTCCAAAGTCTCTCTTGCAGTGGAAGAGCCAAAGCTGACACCATACTTCAGATACAGACTCCCTGGTGTGGAGCAGAAGGCAACAACTCCTTGTTGATGGTATTACCAATGCAGCCCAGTATGTGGGTAACTTTCACCACTGCCAGGATGCACTGCTGACAGTGTCATGTCGGTAGAACATCTTATGTGCTGCTTAAGTACCAATCTGGCTGGTAACACCTAGGACATGTTTTTTTGTATACATGAGTATATTTTCATAGATATATATATATGAAAAATTCCTGGTGAGTTTTTGAACAGAAGCCATTTTGGGTACAGGTGGGTTTTATCTGGTGTTCAACATCCTTGAGCCTCAGAGGACAAGATAGCTATTTTTGCAGGTCCTTACTACAAGAAAAATTTCCAGAGAGCATCTAAGTAATTTTAAATATGTTATGGTATATTGAAAGGAATTTAACTGTCTTTGACGGATAATAAATATACACCAGAAATAGTTTCTTCACTTAGCTTTTGAGACAGTCCTTTAAAAGGACATCATTACTGGATTTTGTTTTCTTCTATGTTGCTTGTTACAAGTAAAACATGTTTATGAGTGTTTCTTACAAGGACCAACATGGGTGGACATCTTCTCTCCTGTCCCACAAAGGCAATGGCAATAGTTCCTATCCACAAGTTCCAAGAATAAACTGAGACTCGACAAGGAAAAAGCCTGGGCTGCATCCTTTTCCCAAATCCTGCTCTGATAGGTCATGGCAGGCAGAGACCCTGGGGGGTGTCCAGAGCTGTATCACTCCATCACCCTGCAGACACCAACCTGAGGATAGCGGTCCCCATTCAGCCGCACATCTCAGCTGGGGCGTGAGTGCTATGTCTATGCAGGTCATGCAGCCTGCAGGAGCCAAGCACCAAAACCCAGATGCAAAAGTGACTTTCCTGTGGTGTCCCCATGGGGGTCACAGGGTACAACCTCCTTCAGCAAGTGGAGACCCAGAGCTTGGGGTGAGCAGCAGTCATATCTGCCATTTGCAAGATGTCAGTACAGACGTGCAATCCAGTGAAGTACATGATCCATTCAGTCTAAAACTGACAACACAATTACAGACTTGATTACCATCTGACATTTAGGTAAATTGCTATCCCTTTTTGATGTTTCCCTCTCAGCTCATGAACTGAACCCAGTGATTCACTCTGAGCTATGTAAACCCAACTGAAAAAATGTCAAGGTTGAGTTTGTTAGGGAGGGTTACAATTTACAAGGCAATAGATGTGCCCTAATGTGAGTAAAAAATTCTCCCTAGAATTATTTTGTTAGGTTTTTTGGCAAATGGAAGCCAAACATTCCCTTAAATGCTTTGGAAAACATGTCAGAATTGCTTGTTGCTTGCATGTATATGATCATCAAAAGAAGTGTGGCCAGCAGATCAAGTGAGGTGATTCTGCCCATCTGCTTTGGTGAGACCTCACCTGGAGCACTGTGTCCAGCTTTCAAGCCATCAACACAAGAAGGCCATGGACCTGTTGGAGCGCGTCCAGAGAAGGGCCACAAAAATGGCCAAAGGGCTGGAGCACCTCTCCCGTGAAGACAGGCTGAGAGAGTTGGGGCTGTTCAGCTGGAGAAGAAAAGGCTAGGGGGGGACTTATAGCAGCCTTCCAATACCTGAAAGGTGCCTATAGGAAAGCCAAGGAAGAACTAGTCACAAGGGCTTATAGCAACAGAAGTGGGGGTAATGGTTTTAAACTAGAAAAGGGTAGATTTAGGTTGGATATTAGGAAAAAGTTCTTAAAAATGAGGGTGGTAGATCACTGGAACAGGCTGACCAGGGAGGTGGTGGACGCCCCACCCCTGAAGATATTCAATGTCAGGCTTGATGGGGCTCTGAGCAACCTGATCTGGTTAAAGGTGTCCCTGCTTTCTGCAGGGGGGTTGGATTAGATGACCTTTAAATGACCCTTCCCAACCCAACGCGTTCTATGATTCTATGATGATAAGTCACCTCTGCAGGAACCAACAGCAGCTACGGCTGATCCCTACATTCACCAAGGCAAATTCAAGAAACTATAGCCTTGCAATTTTCCTAAAAGTAGCACTTTGGTCTGTCTATGGCATATGCTGGTTCTTCTGAGGTCACGTTATGTCTGTTACAGGTTACTTTCTCAGTCTGTTGGGTTTTTTGATAAACAGGAGATGGACAGCACTACCTGGTAGAAGTCTGCTGCAGTTCATTGAACTTCCGCTCTGATTGTGATTGCTGACAATGTCTCCCAAAACAAAAGATTATTAGCAGTGGCTATTTTTGCTTTGCCTCAGGACTATAGATCTTTGCAACCAGGAAAGGATCCAGAAATGCCTGCAACCACATTTTTTGGATGGGTGAAGTTGGACATGTGTGCAGGTGTGAGGAGAGACAATAAAAAGAGAGTCTGGCCGCTAAAACAGATTTGGAGGCTTCAGATTGCAGATGGGCCTGGCTCGCAATCTACCTGACATGCTCACTAGTGTGAAACCACCTGCACTGCATGTCATAGAGCCTTCTTTTTCCATCAGATGCCACTCTTGTTTTTCCTCTCTCTTTTCAGTTAGTATAGTGCATTTGTCACTCACTATCTGAAGTAAATGGAAGGAAGTAGTGGAGCATGCATTTTTTTATCACAGCAAACCCATTCTGTGATTCTATGAAAGCCAGCCAGCTTTAAGATTGACCACTGTCCATGCAAGAGAAACCAGGAAGAAAATGAGGCTGTAACTGCAAACAGAAGCTGATGCCACTTTCACCGCAACTTTCTTCATCGTCTTCTGAGATGTCCATTGTACCAAATCGATGAATAAAAAGCATCCTTCTGCACAAGTACTCTGTTTTTAAGTGTTGCTGAGAAGTATTTTAAGATGTGATCACCAGTACATTTCTTTGAGGTTTTTATGGCCACCCATTTTCCCTGCAGGCTCCTATTATTCTGTTCTTCAAGAACACTCACAGAAGCAGCATCGTTTTTACCTTGCTGACATGGCTCGTGGGCATAAATTAACATACTAATTTGATGCAATTGGGATATAACCACAAATAACATCTTTGCAGGACTTTATTAATAAAAGGGAAAGAAATAAAAATCACAGGGGTTTGCATCTAATGTGAAAGTAATCACATTACCATGTGGTATAATGTTACTTAAACTTTTTGTTTCCCAGCCACGGATTGAAATTCAGTTCAGTCCTTCATAAGACAGATTCCTTATACAACAGAGAATAAACTCGGTGACAGTGACTGCACAGGAACCAGACTTTCTGTTTGGTGGCAAATTTTACAAGCTTAACAGAAAGTTTTGAAAATAACTCACATGGAAAAATTAAAAAAAAAAAAGTCCTTTGTGGTAATAAAAGCAAGATGTCAACACTCTGCAAATGAATTTTTAAAGTGAGGCTAATACAAAAATTCTTTTCAAAATGAAAAACCAAATTACTCCATTCTGGAGTTGTCCAAAAGCATGTTAACAGAAATTCTTTCCCCTTCTTTTCTTTATGAGAACTGGTATCAGAATGGAGTATTTCTTTAAAATGTTGCTGCTATAAGCAATCGATAACTTCTGATGAGGAAAAACACAGCTGGCAAATTTCTGATCACCTCTGAACAACAGGATCTGCAGATAAGAAGCAGTGGGATGCCACCTGAGTGTTTCAACTGAAGGAAGAAATCATTCACATGTGTGGTCCCCTTTTTATTTTACTAATTATTTTACTTAATTTCTAGTTAATTCATATTGATTGTCTCACTGCCAGCCTTCTCCGGAGTAACACTGAGTAGCTCTGTAGACTCTGGAAAGTTCTGTTTGTCAATGCAGTAAACGGGCTACTGTTCTTCCTGCGGGAAGGAACGAGCTGTACACATCTATGCAGGGCAGAATTACAACATCCTCCATTACAAACCCACCATATCCCACTGTTACGTGAGTCATGCCGCCTTTCCATTAGCTCAGGCATAACAAAAGAAGCTGCCTGGGTAGTTCAGGGAATTGTTAATGGACTAAACCCCCTTTTTATGTAGTTCATCGGTTTGGACAGCTGGCTGTTTTCAGCAATCACAAAGAGTTGCTATAACCCATTGGCTTGTTTGTAACCCCTTGCTGGGAAGCAAATTGTTAGTGTCAACCCAAATGCCAGTGAGAAGGCCCACAGTGGCAAAACCACCAGAGAAGCTGCAATACCCCAGCACCTTCAGCCAGGACAGCTGCAAGCGTGCCAGGGGACCCTGGCCCATTGGGCAAGGGGACCCCCCTACAAAAACTGGCTCAATGGTGCAACATTTCCCATGGAGCTACTACCAGCAGGGCTGCCCTTGGAGGTGCACCTGCTGCACAGCAGTACTAGCAAAGTGGGGAAAACGGGGCTGTCTGCAGGAAAGGAAAGCAAAGAGGGACCTGAGCCCTCTGGGAAGGTGCCATGGTGCCTGTCCCCAGGGAGAATGAGGGAGAGTAGCAGGTGAAGTGACATGGGGTAGTGCGGGGAGCTGAAGGAGCTGGAACCTGCTCTGCCTTGCTCCCCTGAGACAAGATAGAGGAAGCATGGACACATCTCATGCCTGAAATATAGAACTCCAGAGGAATTTCAGGTGTTTGATTTTTCATAAAACTAAGTTAATGTTCACCCAGTGTTCAGATTCATGCTGCCATTTATTTAGCTTCCTCCCTGCCAAACGTTGACTTTTGTCCTTTTAGGCTTTTCAAGTTTTTTTGGTTTTGTTTTTTTAATTATTTTCTCAGGACTGGTGTAAAATGAATCCATGACTGTTGCATGTGATTAAGGCAAGTGCATGGTTTTCTACTTCCCTTTTGTTCCAAAGAATGCAGGAGGATTTTGTTTTATTCATTTCCTCCAACAAACTTTCTAAGTTCTTAGTATTAATCCAAAAGGCAAGCCTGGAAAAGTTCTGTCTGGAAGGTAAAAACTGTAGCAGGCCTGGTATAACTGAAAGCAAAGGTTTTAAGCAAAGGCAGTTCAGTAAATTTAATTCTGTTTGTTGTGGTCACTGCAGGTTCACCAATAATGCAGTCCTCATACAGTACTGCTTCACATTCCTGGGGAACTCAGAGAAGAAATGATACATATGAGATTATAGATGTTTATGTATTTAAGGTCATAGATGTATGTGTATATCTCATTTAGAATAGCCACAAGGGAATCCTTGGGAATATGACTGGGAATTAAATGAGGTAAATAATTCTATCTCGATATCATGCTGGAAGTTGTGTTTTCTTACGCTCTTATGTTACCGTCCCGTTTCTGATCCCATGTGATCCCAGACCCTGAGCACTGTGTGAGTATTAGCTTCGTATCCCAAAAGGATGAAGAGATCCTTGTGCCTGCCACAGAAACCTGCAGATGACTCCTTATTTGTGGCTAGGTGGAAGCAAAGGAAGTTGCAGCCAGGTTTCAGATGCCTTAAGGGAAAAAGACACCTGGGATTTGAATCCAAAGCAGCCGTCCAGGAAAAATGCATCTTAAGAGTCTCACTGCCAGGCAAAACTATTTGGTTTAGAAGTTGGAGCTCTAATGCAGTTTTCAACAGGATACTCAATTGAACTGGGCTTTGTAAAATAGGCAATAAACTTCTTGGCCTGCTTAACAGTAGTATCTACGGTGAACTGATCGCTGCCAACACTTCTACCCTTTAGTAACCTAGAGGTGAGTGATGAGTTTTCAGTGGGTTCTGTGGCTGCTTTTCTCCAAAGATGAAGAATAAAATTACTTTTCTTTCCCAAATGTTTGACTCCTTTCTTCCATCACAAAAACACAATTTAAATTGTTCCAGCCACAAATGGAAGTGCTTACAATAAAACTCCTTTCACTGGAAATTTTCCATCAAAGAAAATCCTCCATTCGCCCAGTAGTTCATACTATTGATGGGGGATAATTGGGCCCAAATTCCCCAGTGCAACTGGTATGTCTCTGGGTTTTTAGAAAAAGTTGTTATTTGCAGCCTAATAAATTCGAACTATATTTCTACAGTGCTGCACACAAAGGAACTTTCTATTTAGTGTGAATGATAATTATGTAGCTACGATTTTCTGTGAGAAATATGGCAGTAACTGTGGCACACACTTGATTTTCATTTTTTTTCCCCTGATAGTGGTATTGCATTAAGAACCCTGTGTACATGTTGAAAGAAGGAACGTGGGGAAGATGTGCTTGCTTTTTACTCTGTTGACACCACCTGTGCAATAGCCTGATGGTTCTAGAAGGCTGCCTGACCAGGCTGGTCCTGTGTTAGGATTCAAACTGACCTTTGCCCTGTTTTCCTGCACCCCAAATTCAAAAGGAAATTTTCCAGGTTGGTATGCAGAAGGCATACAGAATCACAGAATCACAGAACATACCCACATGTTCCTTGTCAAAATGACTTTCTGAAGGAAGGAGTTCTTCAGCTATTGTAATCTCAAAGCCACCCAAGGAGGGAGGTAAATCATTGTGAAAAAAGGCTGTGCTGAGTTAAAGAGATAGGTCCTAGCAAGAAAAGACAATATCAGCATCTACTGGAAATTGCCACTAGCCTCTGTGCCTTCAAAGGAAAATATCTTGCAAAATCAAGACTTTGCTTTCTGCTTGTAAGAAATGATTAGAAAAGAAAAGCGAAAATAAGCATAATTAGCAAATCATACAGAAGTTAATGCAAGTCCTGGAGAGTGAAAGGTTTTGTCCCTGTGTTAGGCTGATGGATTCAGCATCTGATGATTTGTAAAACCAGAAGCAGCATTGTCTTCCCTACTCCATTGTGCCTTTGATTTCTCTCCTTAACTGTTATTTATTTATTTGTACCACCTATCGTGACTCTGAGTCACTTGTGATGTATGGAGCAGCACTGCTCTGAGCTGGCTGGCAACAGTTCCTAAGTGGATCTCCCTAAACAAACGCAGAATTTAACTCTGCTGACCACGGTATTCCTTGTGTGAGACCAGCAGACAACCTGCGTTCTAGGGGCTGTGATTCTTGAACCATGCTCATCCCTTCAGTGAGCCAATGCCATACGCAGAGCTTGGTAATCCTGGGGGGATACTGCAGAGCATCTTTGGTTTGGCCCTATGGGACTTTTTTGCTTACAAAGGTCATGACCTCTCTCCTTCATCAACAGCTGTATCACTGCCCATCTTCCACTTCTAGATCCTTTTCTGCCTATGCATTCTCCCTGTACAGCACTTGGCCTCTCTCTGCCAGTGGGATACCTGTCTTCTGCATGCCTTGCTTCCCAAATTACACCATGGCAAACTGAGGGTTTTTGTCCTAATTTCTTTGATGCTCTGGGTACGGGATGACTTACAACATCTTCCACTGGTAAGAGATAGTTCATAATTCTGTACCAAGTTCTGGTTTTCCGCTCTTACTTATTTTTTTTAAAAAAGCCTTTTGATCCTCTGGGTTTTTTTAAAATACACTCTGAGTTTCATTTTGCTTTTGAAAATCCAACAGAACAAATGGTGGGTGGTTTTTCACTCAGTAAAAGCTATGAGAGTCTGGTTGCTAAATAAGGGTCATCCCCAGAAAGAAGAATATTCCCTGGCAGAAAACACTGCAGACTTTTTTGCACCTAGATCTGCCATCTCACTGAATGAGCAGCAGCTAGAGGTATCCTTCCTGGCATCCTCTCTGCCATGCTATTTGGGTAGAAAGTGGTGGCTCATTTTCTTACTAATGGCTTCACAAGCGCTGCTGCTGCATTGACTGAGGAATTTGCTTGGCTCCACATGGTGCAACCATGGTGGAGGAAATCTCTGTCTCCCTCCTCCCTTTAGCCTAAAGTCTGAGGAACAGTCTTGGTCCAGGAAGAGGAGAAGGATGTTCCTACGGAGATAGCAGAGCCCACCCGTTTTGCTCTGCCAGTGGGTGAGCCTCACACGGATCTTTTAAAAGAGATACAAGCATTTAATAGCCAGGGTTCGTCATGCATCCTTAGGTCATGTAAGCGTTGTTAATGTGGATGGTCTAAAATACTACCTTGTGTTTACTGGTGCCCCTGTATGCAAAGGAATGAAAAATATCTGCTCCAAACAAGAAAATCTGGATACTGGGCCTGTTACAGGATCCGTTAGGAACAGACTGGTCTAAGTTCTGGAGCCAAACCCATTCCTATCTTTATTTCATTTTTATTCCTTTGAAATACGGCAGACACAAGTTTACCCTGTGGTCTTTTTATGATACTATTGTTAGTGGCAAGTTCAGAGACTAAACATTTTCCCAAAGACTTGCAACAGTTTTCCTTCTTTTGGGGAGAAGTGCATTAGTACCACATACATTAAAGCATTGAGGGGCAAGCATCTGAGACCAAATAACTAACAGAAACAAAGCCAACACTGTGATCATCTCTCTCTCTCTTTTTTTCTTTATTTTTTTATTCTCTGAAAATTGGTGGCAGACAAGAGAGATGAAAAAGTTAGATTATGAGATGTGTTTTTCTCTATTTAGAAATATTGACTTTTACACATTGCTGGATGTCTGTGAGTAATGGCATAAATTGGAATACAACCTGCCTATGTAAAAGTAACAGACAACAATGACGATGCAAAGAATAAGTCAGATAATTCTTTTTTCAAAATCGCTATGAAAAATAGATTACATCTTTGTAATAAATCCATGATCCATCGCTTGAGAAAGTAAAGTTAGTTCTGAAATTATTACTGATTTTTTTCTTTGGGCTTGTAGAACAAACAGTTCTCATTAAACGTCAAAAGTCTTTAGCTGTATCTTTTTGAATCAGTGGGAAGCTTTCGTGATTTCAGTTGTGTACCAGTTCCCTTCATAACACTTGTCCTTTCTTTTCGCTGTTCTTTTTTCACTCTATTTTTGATGTACATGTAGGAATAGGAGGAGAAACAGGGGGAACTCATAGGAGATACAGCATGGCTACCATGCATTTTCAAATGTTCTACCTTCCTGGAATATGACTTTCTTTTCAGAGGCCTCATGTAGAAATCAACATTGACTTATGCCACTTCCAATTTTACATCTAAACCGTAGCATACATTTATGTCTTTCAAATCACAGTACTTAGTCTTCAGTAACAGAGGGTGATAACTGATCACATTTCAAAACCCAGTATTTTGGTTTTGTACACAGGAAAAGCACATCTTGTCTTCTCACAGCAATTTAAAAATAACCGATCCTCTGTTTACAGACAGGGCAACTGAAACATGGACGGGTCAAAGGATTTGCCACAGAGATTTATATCCACACCAGATCTGGAAATAAAACTTCAATTTCCTGACTGAGCGCCGTGTTATAACCAAAATGTATTAACTGATCTCACTTTTGCATGCTGATGTTTCCAAACTCACATGCAGAAAACCACTGTCAGAGAAAACTGATGCTGCTCGTTTAGGGCAGAAGGTGAAGAGATCCCATACCCTCTGGAAAAAAAAAACAACCCAACAACAAATTACCAACTGAAAGTACGTGGAATGAATTTTGACTTCGAACAGAGCATTTGAGAAGGTAGCTGAGTAGTTCTTCTTGTGCACATCTCATAGGTTCTCCCCCTCCCCACCTGAAACAATAACTTTGCAGAGAAAGGGGAGCAGATTAAATACATGATATTTACCTACGTATTACTGAAACAAATGCAGGGAGGGTCCCTCTTGGTGGGCTGTACTGCCTGCTCTGTAGTCATTCCTGATGGTCGGGCTTTGCTTTTTATCGTTTCTGTTTCCTCAACTTATTTTTCACAGTGCTCATGAGTGTCTGTTCTGTTTTCTCAGCTGAGAAGCAGACGTGCTTGTCTCAGCTGCAGAGCAGCGACCTGGGGGTAGGAGGCTTCTTGCAGACTTGACATGGTGACTGCACTGAGTGTGATTTCCCGTTGGCTAATCTCCTCCCCAGGCATGGGAGCCTTTCCACGCTGGCTAGGAAGCCAGCCTGCCGACAAGTGGCGGGGGTNNNAGTGGCGGGGGTCTGAGCGCTGGGTCACTGATAGAAAACAGCAGCCCCTCACAACCAGCCTGGTAGCACCACCAGTTGGGAAACTGGAAGGAGGCCTGTTCTGGGGACACACTGAAAGCTGATCGATTCAGAAAAGCTTTATATAGCAGGGTTTGCACAAAAGGCAGAAGGGACAATGAGAATTGCCGAGCCTTTCCCAGACTGCTGGCAAGATGCAGAACACATCCTGGCATCCTTGAGCCTCACCTCCTCACCCTGGGATGCTGATGTGAGCGTACACCCGTGCCTCTGGGGTGAGGTGAGGTACTGAGGCAGGTGTACTTGCCCCACATGCATGCAGCCAGCACGCAGACAGGGAACAGTTTCAGAGTTGCTCGGCCTATGGCAAGAGCAAAGCACAAATTACAAATAAGCAGCAAGGCAGCTGCTGCAGGCCACTGGCAGACAAGAAATCACCCCTTGGACCTGGTTTTGTGAAGGGACCCTGAGGTCCCCACCTCACGCATGTGGACCACCTGCCTGGGTGCCTAGTTTTTTGTTTTGCACAGAGCTCATAGCTGGCTATAGCAAGCATGCAAAATAGGACTTAATTTTTACCCAGGATTTTTGCTTAGCCTATTGGAGGTTTTATGATTCCTTTTCTTTAAGTATCCAAAATAAATTAGTCAGATATTAGATGGAAACATGTTTATTTCCCCTTTCGTAAGTACACGTGCATCCCTGCTCTCTTGTGCTCTCTCTTCCTCCCTCTCTTTTGTGTTCACATCCTCCCAGACAGTTCTTGTGCTCTTTAACAGGACTTTTTTATTCTTTATAAAATTGAGACTTATAAAAGAAATAAATCTTGCTATTGTTCTCCTGGGGTGCAGCTGTGTTAAACTGTAATCATGGGAGTTGAAACAGGTTTCCTCTCACAATAACATTTATATTCGTTTCCTCACACTCTTTCCTACTAACATGAGTGTCTTCAGCTGACCAAGGGGAACAAAAGCCCTCTGCTGAGCACTTCTGAAGGGAAAACATTACTTGCACAGCACAGAATAGTTACTGCTATATTACAGCATTTTAAAAATTTTGTTCCACTGTGTAAAGATCCACTAGATCCACTAATTTCCAAGTTAATATTTACATTTTCCCCTGTTTCTCCTTCTCTGAAGTTTCTCCTACTACTGAGACATATTTTCTTCAATGAGGATAAGGTAAGCCAAACCTCACCATCTACCTTAGCTGTCCTTTTTCTTAAGGATGAGCATAACAGTGGATTAAAACATCTAAAAAAAGAGATTAAAAAGGGCTAGAAAAGTCTCATAAGGATGGAAAAACAGGAGACCTTCAGTTCATTGAGGCACTTCCACGCACTTCTGCAAAAAACAGTGAAATTAATATCTTTGTATTTCAGTTCTTCCACCTACAGAAGTTATTGGAGTAGTAAAACAGTGTTATCTGCATCACTTGTCTTCAGACCCCTAGATAAAATATTTATCTAAATTTTAGTCCAATTTTAATCTGTGATTGTCCTGGTTTTAGCTGGGATAGAGTTCATTTTCTTCCTGGGAGTTGGTACAGTGCTGTGTTTTGGATTTAGGATGAGAAAAATGTTGATAACATACTTAGGTTTTAGTTATTGCTAAGCAGTGTTTACATTATGTCAAGGACTTCTCAGTTTCTCATACTGCCCTGCCAGCAAGTAGGCTGGGGGAACACAAGGAGTTGGGAGGGGACACAGCCAGGATATCTGACCCCAACTGTCCAATACCATATGTCATGGGCTGTGTATGNCAATTATGAAATTGTTCTTAACTCACCAGTGTTCTCACTTTTATCATTCTGATTCTCTCCACCATCACACTGGGGAGCAGCTGTGTAGGGCTTAGTTGCCAGCTGGGGTTAAACCATGACAGTGATATGTACATAAATGTGATACTCTCATCTTGGAGAACAGATGCTAGAGGTCGATACCTCAGTGGCTGAAAGCTGATCTTATCCTTTTGCAACAAAAGGATGTATTTCCCTTTTTTTATATACCCCTGAATAAATGATGTTTACAGAGCGGCCAAGATATTACAAATATTGTTGAAAATGGGAAGGAGTGAGCTCTTCTCACTTTCTTTTTCATATCAGAAGGTGTTGCTATGGAAAGCAGTATCTATTTTAGATAAGTGTGAAAAGCCATACAAAGAACTAATTTTGTTAAGGTTAATATTTGTAACCCATAAACTGTCTTTGTTTGTGTATGAGACTTCCAAGCCCTTCAGGAAAGGCTGCATAAGTATATATAAACACAAAACAGTCACATCTTGTGTTTGCATCTTCTATGTCTGCCCTGCAGCTGACACATCCCCCTGTATGCTTTAATGAAGACTAAAAGCACTGTGAGCTCTTGTTATTATAACCTTTCCTTTAGCACAGGGGAGAGCCTGGATCCGGTACTGAGTAAGAAAGAAAATAACATGAGAAGTTTGGGTTTTTTCCTGCCTTTTTTTGGGGGAGGAGAGGCGTGTTTTTTGGGTTTTTTGGTGGATTTTTTTTTTTTTTTTTTGAGGGGAGCAGGGTCATGAAAATGATAATCTGCAGGATGCAATGCCTGGGTAAACTGCTCATGTGGAAAGAGCTGCCAATAGAAAGAACATCTGTAAGGGGCTCTGTACTATCTCATTCTCAACGTGTCTCTGTTATTATACACCAAAGAGTACTTTTGGCAGTGTGCTGTCACAGACCTTTGCTGAATGCAATCCTTAGGGGCAGCACAAATGATCCAGTCAGAGGATATCTGACCCAGCTGGTAAGTACCTGCAGAAGTGACTCAAAGCTGCTCTTCTCTCCCATTTCCACACGCCTGCAGCTCCACGGGAAGTTAACTGTTTCCAGTGGTTAGCGGAGTCGTTCACAGTAAGGTAGAAACAGAGACCTTGTACACGGTGCCCATAGGCAGTGTGAATTCCTTCTTGTGCCTTTACTAAATGTCAATCAGCAGAAAGGAAAAGGAGAAAAGAGGAATTACTTCAAGTTTGAAGAGGAGAACAGTCTATTGTCTCTGCACCACTTCTGATAACTGCTTTATTTCTTGCTTCAAGACAGGTATGTCTAGAAAAGAGCATCGTGGTCTCAGCCTTCTTGTTCAGCCTACCACAAGCACAGCTTAAGGAAGGTATTTGAAGCCCAGGGCAGTTTGAGAAAAAGCAGAAAGATGGCTGCAGCTGGGAAGAAGGCATTTTGGACAGGTGGCTTTAGAAATGGGAGGGCAAAATACCACCATTGAACCTGTAAGAGCTTATGAGGTAACAAAGGTGTTAAAGGAAAGTATAAAAAGCATGAAACTGACACAAAGATGGAAGAGGAGAGTGGAGAAAAGGAAAATTATTCCAGTTAGAGAAAGTGGCTTTTTTTGGTGAATTTTGTTTCACCTAGAATGGAGTAGGAAGGCTTTTCCACTGACATCCATGGCAGCATTTGCCTACTGTAGAGTACTCATAAGCAGAGCTACTTATTTAAGCGTAGCATTAAATGGATTTTGGAACCTGACTTCAGGAGTCTTGGATGTCATGTGCCTTGCATGCTACATAATATTTACAGTACTCAAAAACAATCATCAGCAGTGTACTGAAAGGCAATGGCATGCTGGAGAAAAATGCCTGGCACGAGAAATACATGGCCTGGTTTCAACTCCACATGAAGCTGCAGATTACTGAGGTCCTGGGAAAGATGTTTAACATGCATTGAATGTGCGTGAAGTCCTTCAGCATGACTAACTGTTTTTAACATTTGTGAACTTCCATGAGATCTACAGAGGAAAAAAACTTGGGAAGCTTGATAATGTTCTGGTTCCAGCCAGGCCAGAGTTACCTCCCCAAGCAGCCAGCACAGGTGAGCCAAGTTGGACCAGGCTGTTTTCCACATGACTTGACATCACTCCCCCATGAAAGGGGCTGGCTGGGGAGGGGCAGCGATCTGTGCGGCTCCAGGACAGTTTGAGTGCAGTTGGATGTCAGGTCAGTTGTGTCAGTGCTCTCCTTGTTCTGTGCCCTGCCTGCTTTGGCCCAGACAGGGCTAGTCCTGCAGTACCCCCTGAATGACAACCATGAGTGATCAAAAAGCATTGATCAAGAATGCAGTCATGTCAGAAGAGATGCAGCAAGATGCTGTGGAGTGTGCAACTCAGGCCTTAGAGAAGTACAACATCACTGCTCACATAAAGGAGTTTGACAAGAAATACAGTCCCACTTGGCACTGCATTGTGGGAAGGAATTCCAGGAGCTACATGACTCATGAGACCAAGCACTTCATCTACTTCTACCTCGGCCAAGTCGCTATTCTTCTCTTCAAGTCTGGCTAGACCCACGGACTGTTACTGAGACTTGCACTCAGTTCCAGGACTGTGTGCTGGCTCCTCTGACTAGTTACTGCAGCCTTCCTGAGGATGCAAACCTTGATCTTCAAGGGCAATTGCAGATGATGTTACATTGTGGATATATAAAGGAAAAAAAAATCCACCTGTCATAGTTTTGCAAGGCAGGGTTCTGGTGCAGGAGGGGTGGCTGCAGGGGTGTCTTCTGCATGAAGCAGAAGCAGCCAGAAGTTTCCCCTAGCAAACAACAGCCAGCTCAAAGCCAGAGTCATTGCTGACCAAGGCCAAGCCCATCAGTGACGGTCACAGCACCTCTGGGAATCACATTCAGGAGAAAAAACCTGCAAGAAACCACTTTTTGCCACCAGAGAAGGGAGTGAGAGGATGTAAGGAACTGTGCAGACACCAAGGCCAGGGAAGTGGGGAGAGGAGGCACCCCAGGTGCTGGAGAGAAAGATGTTCTCCCTGCAGCCCATGGAGAAACCCATGGTGTTCCCCCACAGCCCATGGAAAAGACGGAGGCCCCACCTGCAGCCCATGGAGCGGCTCCATGCTGAAGCACGTGGAGACAGATAGAAGACACTGACTTGTGTTGGAGCAAGCCCCTGCCAGCACTTGCAGCCTGTGGAGAGAGACAGAGACATGAAGAAAAGCAAGAGAGAGATATACATGCCAGAGGAGGTTTGCTTGGGGGG
>VZTU01005932.1:0-12766 GCA_013400835.1 Zapornia atra | reverse complement strand
TAGAAAAGTGGAATTAATTTACTGGAGAACCCAAGAGGCTAGTTAGAATACCAAGCAAATTAGCACAATTGGGGTTTAAGTCAGAGAAGCAAATAGTGATTACTAAGTCAGCCTAACTCCAAATCTGATTGTCAAACAGGATTTCTATTGTGATATGACTAAATATGGCCCCTTGCTCCTGGTGGGTTTTTTTTTTGTTCTTTGTAACAAATAAAAAACCCAACAAGGTGGAAAACTATCAAGTGGGAAAACTGGATGCTCTATTAAAACAGCCAAAGTGAGAATTTCTGTTCAGAGATCAAACAAAATTACATATCTGAAAAAAAGAATTCAGTAATTACCTCTTTATTACATAATCCTAGACTGTTTGCCTTTTCTTTTCCTAAATGATTGTTTGCTATTCCTTCGTTGGTTCTTCCCCTTATCCTTGATTCCCCTCTATTTTATTTTTCTCCTGTTTTATTTTCTTTTTCTTTTTTCCCTCTTCATGTCTTGCAGAAGACTTCATCTCACTGTGCAATGTGGTACTGTGGACCTTTATGTAATGTCTTCAGTTGTTCTCTCCCTCATCTTCTCTTTCCATGGCCTACCTAGCTGCAGGTGACTTGACCTCACAGCACTTTATTTACCTATTTATTTATTATTAAGTTCATGAATGAAAGATATGTATTAATATAGTCCATTGTGCAGAAAGATTTAACCCTTATACTTCAAGTGAAAAGTCTTCACTAAAGCTAAAACATTTCTCCTCAAGGCAGTTACAGAGTGGGATAACACTGACTATTCAGTACAGGCCCTGAACCTTTCTTGAGAAAAAAAAATGCTTTTAATTAGATTCTGGCAAGCAGTTTTTAAGCTTGAGACCAAGGGAGACTTTCTCTGATAGCGAGAAATAATACTACTCCCACTTTGGTCCATGCTGTGAAATCTTCTAGCTTTTTTGATGCTGAATATGAGCATCCTGTAAGTTACCCTTTCTGCACAAAGAAGGAGAAACTGTAAATATCATATTCTGTGTTAAGTAGTAGAGCTACTTGTGCTTCTGATGCTCTGTGACTGAAGTAGCATTCTTAATACCTGCAGGGGGGAGAGGGATTTGAGGATTCATGAAGCATTCTCCTTAGCTTTGCATTAGCCACTGCCACAAACTTCTTGCTCTTTGCGAGCAGACAGCCCTTGAAGAATGAATCTCAACACCACACTAGGGAGTTCATGTCTTCACTGTGTACCTGATAGCTTATCTGCATGCTGACTCTACTGCCAATGAACTTTATCCTACCATAGAAGTGAGGTTTGCCCCTGGCTTTTTCCTTATTCCTTTGAGGATAGAAAATGCATGAGATTCTGTCCCTGAGCAGTAATGATTTTCAAATACCTCTCTTCAGCCCACATATATGAAGTTAAAAATCCTGTATAACTATTTGTGAGTACCTAGAGACTTATGGTCCTATACCAGTTACTAAAATCAAATGCATAATTGCTGTTCTTGTGGGAGAAGACTCATAGAGTGGGAGTCTTTTAAAATGGGCACAGAAACCAATTACATACATCGAGGGGATTAGATCCAGATCAAATTTAACAGGATATAAGCACTCAATGGTATCCTTTTGATACATATAATAATTGAGGATCAAGGTAAAAGTTATGGTCTCACATTATCTGTAAGTGATCCTTCACAGCTTTTAAAAAAATTAAGGCACTCCTTCCACTGCCACAATGGTGACAATCTAAAATTACATGTCAATATTACTGCAGTGTCCCTGAAATTAATTCTTCCTTTCTCCCTGAATTCATGCTTTTCTGAAGTGTGTATAAACAGTTCCCTCCATCATTCAAGTAAATTTCTCTAAGAACTTTTAGCAGTCACTACCTGTGTGGAGAAAATACATTAAAATCCAGTCATGTTGCCAACTTAAAAATAATCCCCAATAAATTTGGTTACATTTTAGTTTAACTGCAACTGAATGTGTGCCCTAGTTTCTGGCTTTGAAAAACCTTGAATTTAAGGTTTGGATAAAGAACAGAAGCTGCAGGTCCCATCTTCAATGACTGTTGGAAGTGGGATTTCTGAAGTTTCTAGGGAAGGTGTCCCTTCCCCTTCCCCTTTCCCTTCCCATTCCACTTCCCCTTCCCTCCTCCCTTAGTTCCTTCCTTCCTTCCCTAACTCCTTTCCTTAGTGTCTTCCTTCCTTTCTTTAATAAGCTGAAAGTAATAAAATACACTATTGAGTAAAAGTAAAAGCAAAAGAGCATTTGAAGCATCATTTTACTTGACTTTGCATGTAGATGTCCCCATCTACTTATGGAAGTAGCATGATTTTCATAGAATCATAAAAGCTTTAATTGCGGAAGGGCCCTGTAAAGGTCATCTAGTCCAACCCCCTGCAGTAAGCAGGGACACCTTTAATTATATAGTTTGCTCAGAGCTTCATTAAGCCTGACCTTGAATGTCTTCAGGGATGGGTACTCCACCACCTCTCTTGGCAACCTGTGCCAGTGCCTGACCACCCTCATAGCGAAGAACTTCATCCTAATGTCTAATCTAAACCTACCCTACTCTAAAAGCATTCTGATCTGGGCTGCAAGTGCACTTTGTTGGCTCATATCCAGATTTTCATCCATCAGTATCCCAAGACCTTTTCTGCAGGGCTGCTCTCTGTAACATCATCCCCCAGCCTGTATTGGTAGTGAGGACTGTCCCAACCCATGTACAGGATCTTGCACTTGTCTTTGTTGAACTTTACAAGGTTTGCACAGGCCAACCTCTCTAGGTCGTCCAGGCCCTTATAGATGACATCCGGTTCCTCTGGCATGTTGACCACTCTGCCATGTTGTCACCTGCAAATTTGCTGAGGGTGTCCATGATCCTACTGTCTATGTCAATGATGAATACATTAAACAATACTGGTCCCAGTTTGGATCCCTGAGGGACACCATTTGTTAGTCCTGGTGACAAATCTTAATGTGGTTCACTCAACTAATTTGTAAGAGGCCTTATTTTCCACCCCAGGAGGGATTTTTTAATTACATATTTTTTTTACCATTGGCCTTTAGATTGTTTAAAATGGTAGGCTGGAACCAGGACAGAAAAATTTTTGGCACATCTTCCAAACAGTGGGAAACTAGAAAGCTGCTGTTCATGTGTGGCTTAGATTATACCAGAAGGTATGTGTTCACAAAGTTAATAGATCATTCTCTTTTGAGGCATTTATTAACCATTACAAGTGACTTGAACAGTAAGTATCATATAAGAGCTACTGGCTGTGCAGTATTGCAGGACACGTATTTTTGTTGAGTCTTTTCAAGTTATATTATTAGAAGTAAACATGAGAATCAAGGATAGGTCTGTCAGCTACTGTGGGAAAAAAGAGGAAAAAAAAGTGCTATACAGAGTTCAGGGGAAGGAATGTTAATGAGGTGTTTTGATGTTTTGGAGCTACAGACTTTCAGCTATAGTCATTCAATTTCTCTTTCTTCCTTTCCCTGGTGGTTTCTGGCATTGCACAACATAGGGATACCCATCTGGCTCTGCACCCTTTTCTGTGGTACAATTAATGTTGGTTTTGCACGCACACCTTCTTTGTCTCAAAATCACTGGGGAGAAAGAATGCTGGAGCTATTCTTTCTATGTCATTTAATACAATAGTCTTCTTCATAGAATTTATTTTGCAAGCAATTATTTGCACTATATATTTCATTAGGTTCAAATTAGCTCACTGCCCACTTCACAAAATGTTATGTTGCCTTTTGTTGTGGCTAACCCAGATTAATCCCAAGAAGTACTCTGTTGGATTAGGCCATGATGTAGTCTGAAATACTTAAAACAGTAAGATTCACAGATTTCATCTCGTGTTCAAGACCATTTCTTCTTTGTGTGTTTGTGTAAATGAAGTAAACCGTTCATGAGACACCTGTACATTTGAGCACACGAGCAGCAAAGCAGGCCTCTCAGAACCATGAACAGAAGCAGTACTGCAATGTAATACTGGGCAGCAGGATATTTATTTCTGTTCCATCTGCTGCTGGAACACATATATTAAAAATCTGGCTGTACATGAAATCATAACTGTGGTACATAGTCTTGGCAGAGCAGGAAGAGTAGTAAAACTCTCCCCTCTCCCTTTTTGTTTTTCTTGTTCCATCCCAGTTATGGTAAGACCGAGACTGAGAATATGGGGTAGAGGGAGAGAGAAAACTTGTCTGTTTTCTTCCTCATATATGTTCTTAGAGGACCTTTCTCCTTTGCGAGTCTGAGGAGGAAATGGCACTGGCACAGCAGGGCATCATCTGCTAATCCACTATGCTCGATGATGCAGATTACTCACTCCTCAACATAAACCGAAACTCCCGCAGTCCCTTTCTAGTGCTTCTTGTTAACATTTTTCCTTGTGGTTTCAAAATCCAGGCTCTGCCTCCTATTACTTTGCTGTTTATCAATTAGCAATTCTGTTTCTTTTATCATGGGAATATTGAATCATTATTTTTTCCTCTACTTGTTTGCACATCTGGGTAATCACCATAGCAACTGATGTATGCCAGGTGTCTGCTCAAAAAGAACTCTACCCTCCCAGAATCTCTCACTAAATTCATTATATTAATTGCCAAGCATATATTAAATCAAACATGGGACTGAATAAAAGATGAAAAAAGTATACGTCTTATTACAAACATTGCAAGTAATTTCTATATAACATAAAATAGATACCAAATGTATAAATCACTTAAGTGATTGAGTAGTAAATTAATATACAAAATAATACAAGGGCAAAATTTTAACTGCGGAGAGGACGAATTTGCAGTTTGGAAAAAGTCTTACTAGTCCTACTTGCCTAAGATCTCTTTCTCACTGCAGTTAAACAAGTCAACATTTTCATTTTCTTTTAAATTCTTCTACAGCAGTAATCAAATGCACAGATAAGAATTCAAATATCAGTCAAGTAAGGTAACTAGTTTTGAAAACCTAATAAACCCTGCACTTGTATACACATTGAACTTTAACCATAATTATATATTTTTATGATTTTTAGTCCATACTTGGGATATGCAGAGCATTTAATTCTGCTTTATACTTAACTTTTTTTTTTTCCTCAGTGAAACATTATATTTTAGTTCTTGAGGCACTGATACAAGAATTTTATGAAACAAGAAGATTGTGTGGCACAAGTAATACTCCACATACCATGTTAACATCAGTTCTTTCTGCATATCCAAGTATAGCTTTGCATCTTTAGCATTCTCTTTTTGTAGCTGTTATTTTTAGTAATTTCTCACCATAAATTACAGAAATAGAAGTTTATAACAAGCTTATGCGATCTGATACTTGAACATCACATGCCACAGCCCACCCTGGTCACTATGGACTGAGTCTTTCAGGTCAGGTAGTTGACTGGGACAGGCTGCGTGCTCACTGGCACATGTGCCTGGTTGCAATACCTGAGGTTATGAGCGGATGATGTAAAACTGGATGATGTCTCTGTAGATTGAGGACACAATTTGAGAGTCCCCTGGATTTGGGAACTGGGGTGCTTTGAAATGATTCATAAGATCATTTGATAAAAAAATATTGGCAATGCTAAATAACAAGTAATTAATCAGATTATCAAAAAGTTACTCTTCTGCAGGCTGCTCACCTCAATTAATATATTTTTTTTTTATTTTTCAGCAAAAATTTTGATAAATATGGTGGATATTGTAGTACCTTTAAAACTTCCACATTTGGAATATTTAATGTCATGGCTACAAATGTTAAAAGTGTTCCACTGTGGAGATGAATTTCCTGAAGATGTATTCTTGATACCTAAACTGAAAAAAAAAACCAAAAAACATTTACTGCATAAAACAATTTTTCATTAAAAATTTTTACAATAAGCATGCTGGCTTAATGTTAAATTTACGTCTTTAGATCTATATTAAACAGCTCTGAAGAATGATTTTATAAAGGAGTGAGATTTTTGTGTATTTTATGAAAGCCTTCATCATCAAGTAATTGTCATTATAAATGTTTCAATTCAGATGAATATTGTGGAAGATTTCAAATGTTATAAATTCAGGCTAATATTGAAAAGCATCATGATGCATTAACTATGTCAGAGCTCATACATTTTGTTTACTTATAGGAGAGTGTATTTCTACTGCAAGATCAAGAATAGAGAGAAAGCAATAGTGATTACATTGGAAAATGAGGCTGAAATTGCTTCAGTATTTTCAGATTAACACAAAAATAACATCTTTGTCCCTTTAAGACAGATAGAGAATATATGGGTTTTTTTACAATCTAGTATTCAAGAATGTCCCAGCTACCACTCATAAAATCTGTCCTTAATATTTGAAATTATTTCTTTTCGCTGTTTTTGCCAAGCTATTTTTAAGTCTGGAGTAAAATACACTCCCTTAAATATATCTGAAGACAATAGTAAGAGTGTAATTATTAAGATGTATTCTTATTTTTAAGTAGACATTGGTTCATCACCAAGAGTTTATACTAATTAAGAAGTTATTCTGGTAATGTCTTCCATGCAATATGAGACATGATTTTATAGGAATTCAAATCTGAAGCTATTAATTACATTTGATTTTATTAATTTGTTATTGAGTACTTTTTAATCTGTTTAGGAAATGAACTAAATTATCTCTTTCTTTCCCTTCCCCTTTTATCCTTCTGTCTTTTCTTCCTTGTGTCTCTCCTTCCCTCTCTCTCTCCCTCCCTCCCTCCCTCCATCCCTCCATTTTTCTTTCCCTCTAATATCCTGCCAGTGAACTAACTTGCACAATTATACTTTGAGTTCACATATAGAAAGGTGACTTTGCAAAAGAGTAATGCAATCTGATAGAGGATCATAAATGAAACTGAAATGCTTTTTCTGATGATCTCCTGCTCCTTAAATAAAAATTAATGTAACATGTTACTGTAGATTTATAAAACTGCAAACAGCAGCAGCCAAAACCCACTGTGATTACCCTCAGCACATATACTATAAAATTAAAACTTTATTTTGAGAGTTATACAATATGCTTCCAATTAGTTTAAGTTTATTTAAATAGTGTTTGTGTTTTTCTTTGCTTTGTAGAAAAAGTATGTTTGTTTCCAAGTGGCCATTTCAATACTGTCATCTTCATCCTGTGTTTTCTCAAAAATACAGATTTTACAGTCTATGCAACTCTTTTGCATATCTTGTCTTTGTATAATTGTAGGGGATTTGTATGACACCGTGAGCATGGAGGATATTTCCCCTATTAAAGAAATCACAGGCCAGATTTTTTTTTTTAAGACATAGTCAGTAAACTACCTGTCATGACATAGATAAGCAAAGGTGTTTATTTTCACAGGAAAATAACTGATCTTAAATTCTTGTTTTTGACATACGGATTTACTTACTTCTTGAGGAAAAACGCTACTCCACATTTACTGCACCATATGGGTAGGTATCACACAGTAGCTGTATTATTCCATCTGGATTTTCATCCTTATTTCCATTTCTATACAGACATATCTTTAGCAACTTCAATAGTATATCCATTATATTAGAATTATTAATGTGTTTTCCCATAATATTTCTATTAGTTACTTTTACAAGAGTAAACCTAAAGCACACAGGCACGTGTTTTAAGGCTAACCACATCATTTTTTGTGTTGCACACTGAACCCAAGCATACTTTTCATGCTGTTACTTTTCTTTCAATTAATTTGTGAGAATACCTCAGATCTTTGAAGTCACAAATCATGTCTTTGAAAACCAGAACAATGTATCTGATGATTTTTTTAACCTCTTAGAGTAAGTGTATTACAATAAAATTTGCTTTCATTTAGTCTAATGATATAAAAGTAGAGTTTGGAGAATTATATTTAGTACTGAAAAGGTTTAAGGTTTACTTCTCTCCACTGCCCCCTACCAACATCATGGAGTATGTTTTATCTCATTTCAGTGCAACAGGGACTTGTCCCCAGCACAAATTAGTTTAAATTAAGGGACATGCTTAATCATAGTCCTCAGTTTGGGCAGTATTTCTTGGGACAGAGATGTAAACTGTCTGAGTTTAAAGACCCATTGTCCATCACCGCTGCGTAACCATGAGTTCTATCGTAAAATAAAATATATAATTGATTTAGCTGCCTGAAAGAGAATAGTGGGAGGGATGCAGGTAGAGAATGGGAATGGAAAACACCACCCATAAGTTCATTGACAGACTGCTGAGGGTGAAAAGATGTCATGTTTATCACAACCACTGGTACCAAAACCCAGAAATTTCATGATTTTGCGGGTTTGGTCCAGAAAATCCTGAACTCCAATAATAAGCAAAGCCCTAAATCCATGTCACCACCACACAGCTAGAAAACAAACAGTGACACAGAGGCAACCCCTATTTGTATGTACAGTGCTGTTCAAGGTTAGCTTTCTGCTTAGGGAGGAAAGGGAGATGGTGAAAGAGGATTAATTCATCATTTGACTGTGATTTGCCATTCTTTGCAGAGAGACGATCCGCTGATCTGAAGTATTCTCTATAAATCATCTTTGGCAAATCCCATTTGTTCTTTCTGTGTTGCCCTTACTGGTGTCTCCCATACAGCTTCAAAATGGTTAATGGAAAACAGAGCGAAAGAGTGAAGCCTTTAAAAGAACTTTCTGAAAACGCAGATTCTTTAAGTAGTTCATCTGTGCCTGTATTTGTAGTGTTGCCAGTCGATTGCAATGTCAACATTGCTTTTTCTTGTCCTTTGCCCAGATGAAAGAAGATTGCATTCGCCTTCTGGATCAACTTTAAAACTAGACAGCGTTGCCCCTTATGCGCAATATAGGCCATGCATAAAATAACCTTATGCACTATAAAATTCCTAGATGTAATTTAAAGCATAAGGAAGTGTTCAATAAAATTTTAATGGAATTCTAAACATTAAGCAGACCAAGAATAGACCTCACCATTCAACCTAGCTGTTGTCTTCAAGTGCAGCAGAGGAAGGAAGAAATTCTTTACTTTTTACCTTTCATTTTCTATCTCCTTCAATAAACAAGGGACTCCTGTACACATTTCTGTTACAAGACCATGCAAAACTAATTATTACCTTTCTGAAGCAAAATGTGAATATCCCCAAAAGCTGCTATTGTATAAAACATATCATGTAACGTCTATCAAATAGCCTTGAGGGTTTTCATAATTACTGACAGGGCTATTAGAACTGACAGATTTCAGGTGTATGCTAAAGAATGAAAAGGAAATATTGTGGGCTTGGTTAACAGTTTCTCATTTATATTTACACATTTGACAAACCCGACAGTATTGTGTTACAGGAAAGATCTGGTTTTGTTACCTTTCAGATGAAGATGGATAGTACAAACTAGTCTGTTTTCTTTACCAACAGGAGGGTACCTGACATCCTGCGGGGAGAGACTTGTAAATCTTTAAGCAGCATAGAGCGGTTCCTTAGGAGGTTTCCAATGAATTTATTGATATACCTTTCTAACTAATAGTTGCAAGAATATTAAGGTGAAACAACCAAGCATTTTAAGAATTACTTTTAGGGTACCGAGCATAAAATTATTCCTTCCCACATAATTTTCTGGAATTTCATTTGAAGAAAAGACATTATGCTTACAAATACAAATCATGCTGAATTATTTAATTTTTAATGCAGCTGCGACCACATGGGTCACAGTCTCATTCAAGAGTCTCCATCTGCTCCAGCATGGGCTGCAGGTAGAATCTCTATTGCCCACCATCCTCCATGGTCTGCAGGGGAACAACCTGCTTCACCATGGTCTTCACTACAGGCTGCAGGTGAATCTCTGCTCTGACACCTGGGGTGCCTCGTCTCCCTCCCCGCCTCCCCTCCTTCTTCACTGACCTTGGTGTCTGCAGAGTTTCTCACATCTTCTCACTTCTTTCTCTGGCTGCACAAAGCTGCCATTAGGTTGGGGTTTTTTCCTTCTTAAATGTGGCATCACAGAGGTGCTGCCACCATGACTGATTGGCTTGGTCTTGGTCAGTGGCAGGTCAGTCTTGTAGCTGGCTGGTATTGGCTCTGTCTGACTGTGGAAAAGCTTCTAGGAGCTTCTCACAGAAGCCACCTCTGCAGCCCTGCCCTTACCCCCATGCAAACCAGTATATCTTCTCTTCCACATTTATTTTTGCACTGCTGCCATATTAGCTTGCTAGATGAACTTGCTTCTCTGCTCTGCACTGAATATTACGATAACCACTGGACTAGTGCTTATTTCAGATGGCTTTCAAAACATTTTATTTTCTGATTTTGGCAAAAATCAGATTTTCCTCCTCTCTCCTGTTTAGAGATATGTTCCAGGGACTAACAGTCAATATTTCTTGACTTCATAAAATCAGATCAAATCAGTTTCTTAGATGCCTCAGAAGAAAAAAACATGTAAAAGCAAAGTCACAGCTTGAAGTCAGTTGAGCTATGAACATTTACAGCCACTGAGGGGTAACCTCACCAGTGCACTTACCCCTGGTCCAGGGGGCCTGCATTCAGCTCTCTCTGGCCTGACCCCAGGGAGTCACAGCTTCTGAGATTTACATCTGTGAAATGGAGACTACAGGGACATGAAGATACAGAGATGGCAAAAGTAATGGACATGTAGATATAGAATATATTCCCTGTTCCACAAATGCTGGTCAAACATGGATTCTGCGATTCCTGAATGTCTGCTTTTTTTGTCCTTTATCAATATTTGATGACTGAGTCAAAAATAACAAATATTTACTGGTGATAGTGCCTGTATGACTAACCAGTATGTGTTTCTATAGTAGGCTTCAGTGAGGCACTTATATGTGTTTGTTCAGTTTTTAATGTTTCTTTGACTCACTACACTCCATTTTCTTTTTTTCTAACACCTTTGCATTTTTTTCCCTTCCTTTTGTATACTTTGCTCCTTCGTGCTATTTGTGCAAAAATACCAGTCTGTTGAATGCATGAATAATAAAATTTTTCAGAGTAAAGCAGATTTTAAATTTAGTTAATTGATGTCTTAGTTTCACGATCAGCAGATGAATATAAGAAAATGTCAAAGACACTGATGATTTAAGTTTCCCATGGATCAGAAATCCCAGCTCCTGATCACTTGAAATCTTTATTCTTTGAATTCTTCCTACAGACTATGTTAATCAGTCCTTCCACCATGACTAAATCTGAATGTGAAACTCAAGAACATGAACTAGGTTTAAGGAAGCAGAGAACTGCTATCTTTCCATGACTAGTTACTGGAATTCATGTGTACTTTAAAGAATGCTGTCACCAGTTAAATATAACATGATTTTTTTTTTCCTTCAGCACAGTGAAATTAACTTAGTGCTCTGAAAATTATTTTCATTTTGTTACAGAATAAGATTTTGTGGTACAAGTGGTCTTCCCTTTAATTATAAATGCACCTACACTGTATGAAAAAGCTCTTATTGTTTGTATTTATATTAACAGAATTGACCAATAAAATAAAAATGTCACAATACTGTGAAGCACTTTAACATGTATACTGTGGTCTTTTCTGACATTATTATTATTACTGTATATTTGAAGCGTATTTCAGATGTTAACATTGGGGCATCTAAACTATATAAGTGAATTGTAGAAATAAATTTTAAAAAAAAAAAAAAAAGAAAAACATTAATTTCTATTTTAGCTATATGGAGATCTGGGATAGCCTCATCTAAATATCTTTTAGGACCTGGATGACCAGGGAAATGAAACCCCACAGCTACCATTCTGCTACAGTACAGCTAAACATGCAAACATTGGCAGTAGGTGTCAGTCATGAAAACTTTTGCAAAGGCAATTTCAAAATGAAAGTATAATTTTCCTTTTCAAAATATGAAGAAATAAGCTAAAAAAGTCCTGTCAAAATGTTGAGAATTATGCTACTTTCCACCTCCCCTTAAATTGCCGTAAACTCAGATTGTACGTTAATAAAACACAGAATCACATTCTCCAGGCATTTCCTTGTTTTTGAGGAAAACAGAAGCTTTACAGCATGTCAGTGGAGCAAGAAGAGCTCTTTAATATTGTGCTATCTCATCCTTCTCTCCTAACGTTAGGCCCAAATCCTGCAGGGACATGCACAGGTTTGCCTTTATGCACTATAAGATATTTCTCTAACTTGATTGGAAACTAAAATCCCATTACATTAAAAAAAAAAACCCACAAACCTTTCCTTTTTTGGGCTTTGGCTTGCCGACCTGTCACTGTTGCAGTCAGCTTGGTGGTCAGTAGGTGTCGCGTTACGGTAGTTAGGGTTTGGCGGTCTGAAGATGCCGCGCTGCACGGAGAGGTAGGGTCCCCTCTCCTGACAGCCTATAGCGTTTGGTTTACGACGGAAGCAGATGGAAGTCACGTGGTACAACCATACCTATATAAGCCCGTGTTAAGCCGCCACTAAACGCCATTTGCCGTCCACCACATTGGTGTCTGTGAGCTGATGGTCCGAGCTGCCTGGACGTGGCCGTCGCGCTGTTCCTGAACCAGGTCGCCACGCCATTTAAAGGCAACACATGGTGCCGAAACCTGGGGATTCGCCTGGCCGGGTGTACAGCGGTCGGAGTGGTAAAACCAGCCCGGCACAGGAGGTCAGAGGAGGACGCTCCCAGACCAGGACCCGCAAGGAGGAATGAAATCCCTCGTGAAGGCCATATGTAATTTGAATAAGCAATGGGGTATTGAATATAAAGCTGATAATTGCCCGATATCGGGCAGACGGGAGCCGAGGCGGCATGAGCACCTCGGCGGGGAGGACGCTCCCGGACCCACAAGGGGAATCGAAGCCCTTGTG